>JAVCKV010234632.1:0-11095 GCA_032274145.1 Herpochondria borealis | reverse complement strand
CGATATTCATCCTCATTTTAGGTCTTTCCGTAGTCAGCTCTACAGGGCTGGTTTAAAGGATCGTGAGATGCAACGCTACGAAGTAAAAAGACAACTAAAATTAGGTTCCATTGAACTTTCTATGAGCGATTGGGCATCTCCAGTCCTACTCGTTCCTAAATCCGACGGTACGAAACGCTTTTGCGTTTACTACCGCCGCTTGATAAAATAACTGTAAAATACAGTTATAGACTTTCAAAAATGGACGAGTGCCTCGACTCTCTAGGAGAGTCCGCCTACTTTTTTACATTAGACGCTAATTGCGGTTACTGGAAGATTAACCTCCGAGAGGAGGAAAGACCAAAAACCGCTTTCGTCTGCCACGAAGGTTGTTTTGAGTATAAAAAATGCCGTTTCGGTTATGCACCTCACCAGCTACATTTCAACGAACAATGGATATTTTTCATAATAATTTTATATGGAAGCATTTTCTAGACTACCTACACGATGTTATAATATTCTCTAAAACTTCAAAGCGCACCTGGGATAGGTAGAGAAAATACGACATTGTCTCAAGAATGGAGGGTTCTATTTAAAACAAAAGAACTGCGAGTTCTCTAAAAATCAATTTGACCATCTATTCCACGTAGTAATGCCAGGAAAGCTGACAGTAGCTCAAAAGACAATCGAGGCTGTAACGCATTATAAATTACCTCAGACCCAAACACACATTAAGTCCTTTTTAAGACTCTGCAATGTATACCGAAGGTTTGTGCCTATATTTTCTCACACTGCAGCCCCTCTGAATGCGTTGCTAGAAAAGGGCAACCTTTTAACTTTCTACTCTTTAACCACGAGCAAACAATCGCTTTTAAAAAGCTAAAAGAGGAACAAATATCACCTCCAATATTATCACGGCCTCGTCCGAATCTACCGTACATTATCGACATCGATGTTTGCGGTTATCAAATAGGTATCATCCTTTTTCAAACGCACACGGACTGCATGCGACACTCTATCGGCTACTGGAGTCGTTCTTTAAAGCCAGCAGAGAAAAATTACTCTGTAACCGAACGTGAGTGTCTGGACGTCGTCTGGGCGTGCGATATACTCCGCCCCTATTTGGAAGGATCACTATTCCAGTTTCACACTGACTACCAGGCCCTTAAAGGGCTACTTGGTGTTACAGACGTGTCTGGCCGTCTCGCCAGATGGTTTCTACGTTTATCGGATTTCAATTTTACTATTGAATGTAATAATGAGATAAAAAATCAGCTAGCTGATGTCCTGTTCCAACTACCAACGTCTGGTGAGACAGACATTGTTCCCGACTAAATGATAACTTCACACGTCACAGAAGATATTATGGACGATGAAGATACTCTTGACTGCTGCACAGTCTACAGTAATATTTTTTATCTTCTCCTGAAGAAAGAAACTAGACTCTCCATAACAGAGAGTACTTCTACTAATAATATTTACAACATTGTTAATATTAGTAATAGTACTTTGGAGCTGAACACGCCCATTAAATGTCCCATAGGTATCAAGTCCGCACTCCCGGCTGCCCAATCAGCCCTCAGCACGGAGAAGATACTCATACTCCAGGCCGATGATAAGTTCACTCATTCCCTGTTAAACCAAGTACACTCCTGTGTACGTAACGAATTCCGCATAAATAATATCGGATTGATAAGGAGAAGATCCCCGATAGACGTCTCTAGACAGATAATGGTATCCTTTGTCCTACGACAAAGGATACTAGATATCTCCCACTAGTTCAGGCTTGCAGGTCACCTTGGAGGTACGAGACTATATGCTACTCTGCGTAAGGCGTTCTATTGGCCCGTAATGGCCCTAGACGCTTTCGCAACGGTACGAAATTGTTTCGAGTGTGCTAAGAGATGTATTAAATACGCAGGCACAACTCGTTTTTAAATATTCCCGGCCAGACGGCCAGGGGAACATGTATCCATAGACATCTTTGAGCCCCTACCCCAGACCCAAGGTGGCTATGAATATATTTTATGCATGACAGACCGATACAGTAAAATGTCTCAGTTCTGTCCTCTGCGTACAATAATCGCTCTTGCAGTAGCGCAAGCTTTCTGCAAAGAGTGGGTTTATCATTATGGGTAATCAGCCTATTTATTATCTGATCGCGGTACCCAGTTTACTGCAGCCTATTTCAGCGCTTTCTCTACTACATTAAATATCAAAAAATCGTTTACATCTGCCTACGACCTTCAAACCAACAAGCAGATAGAGAGATTTAATAGAACCTTATTAACATCTCTAAAATACTACTGTAGTGAACATGGTCGCCATTGGGACCAGTTAATGCATTAAATAGCCTACGGGTATAACTGAATGGTTCACAGAGCCACCGGTTATACCCCGTTCGATCTAACGCATACCTACCTACCTCCACACTTAGCCTTGCCTAAGAGTGAGACGGTAGACCATGAAGGTATCACGACGACTATGGCTAACGCCGTTTGCAAACAAGTATACATACGCTAATTAAAACGGCGGGCTGTAAACTAGCGGAGGCTCAGCGCCGTTATAAACTTAACTGCGACGAGCGGGTTCGCCCGTCTCGTCGAATCTATGAAGATGGCTATCTTGTCTTCGTGCACCGTAAAGCAAACCCTTCCAGCATGTAGGGTCATAAATTCGGCACGAATGTTACTGACCCGATAAAAAAAAGGTCAACCCTACAGCTCGCTATGTAGTTGTAACCGTACCTGACGGAACCGAAAGTACGGTTTCATTCGACCGTCTATCATCCGTCCCACTCAGACTCGTGCCCGACAAAATAAAAAAAGTTATCGGCTAGACCTACGGAGAAGCCGCCCACAAACACGGCCCTTGACATACCGGCCCTGTCAAAAGTAAAGGTACCCCGCCTCGTAAACTTCGTCCTTCTCCTCTTCTACACCCAGCGACTCCAGATGTAACTGCCCTGGAGCGAGACGTACAGAACCCGCCTCTCTACAGGCGACATTGTAAATTTTCATTCGACCGACAACATAAGAGTACAGTGGACTAATCTTAGTCCACAGTCCGATGCGCACGACTACGGTCAGTATCTTGCCGTGTGGTCAGAATTTGCCAGAGGAGGTAAATTATTTTTAAGATGGTACACTAGTACCATCTTTAAAATAATTTAACTCCTCTTGTAAATTCCTTGTGAAGGTAAGTTGCGCCTAAATCGCGGGACATTACCCTTTATACTGTTGTATGTATTTATATATATACGATAATATTTTCCAAAAATGAAACTCGAAATTTTCCTAATCCATACTCGGTATGTACTACTAAGGAGATTGTTAAATATTTATTAATTGATTCATCAAAATATTTGCCAGACTGCTTCGTACGGAAACGGCAACGACATAAAACCCCTGCCATCTCTACGACGACGTTAACAATCGTTTAACGATTACAGCTAACAAACCACTAGCTGCTGCGTGCAAAAAGCACTTAAACTAATAGCGAATTCAAGTGTCGCTGTCTTCTTCGTAGATCTCAGGGTTTTCAGATAAATACTCCGGGTCGGCCTCTTTCTCCTCATAAGCCACCCGCACCTCCATTACCTCGCGCCTTATAGCGAGGGTAATACGAGGCGCTGCCCCACTCACTTTGTTCGCGTCCTCCTCTTCATCACTGTCCCCATTTAAATCAATAGCAGTGACAGGGACGTCTCCAACACCACCCCGCTGGGTCAGAAATATAACTTGTCGTAACGCTTTCACGGTACACATACTACTTAGAGACACTGTGTGCCTAATGGCACTCACCCCCTGCTCGCGAGAGTGTTCTGCACGCTCGCGAATTTAATTTTTCAACCCGATGCGTCTCGCGCCGGGTTGGTTTTTATCTGGAATCACCCGTCTCCCTGGAATCACCCCATACAGTAAAATGAACTCTCTGAGATACCTTAAAGGTTTTCAGGTCACGATTTCCCCTTCAACAGAAACTTTTCTCCCTGTCTTTTGAGTTCACCTTCGCCCTTGGCCCCCGTCTCTACCCTTCCCGTGTTACAGTCCCGTCCTAGCTGTCCTACAGGCTCTACAACCCTGTACGAACGACTCCTCAGTAGTCTTTTATTAGTTTTCGAGATGTTATTTTTATCCGCTACGTTACTGTAGTAGGTATTCCTATACACTGTAGCAGTCTTCAGATAAACGACCTAGGACACCAGATTTTAAGAATTCTTTTCATACGTAGTCAGACCCTGTTCTAATACAGTTTTTATTTGTGTGCTTTTATGGGTGACATCAGGAAAATTGGATTATTAAATGAGTATGTGCCTAGAAGTTTGGATAGTGGGCGACTGTGACGTCAAAAGACGGGATGGCTTATTCCGCCTGTCTGACTTGCAACTAACTGATGAGATAACGTGGATAGGGAATGATGCAAGATTTGAGGAGATGGTTTGTGGTATTTCTTTTTTTTGTTGATGTAGTGTTGTCGGGAATATAATTTTCATGAGTTTGTGAAATGATAAGGTTGGGCGCTTTTTTCGAAAATTGTGTACTCGAGTTGCTTAAGTACTTGCTAGACCCCGAGTAAATTTGGAGTCATGCAGCGGGCCGAACAAAACCAAAATAAAAAACTGTGTGACTTTTTCTTTATTGAAAACAAACATATGCAACTTACTACGACGTGCGGTTTAAATACTTAGTACGTACAGTAAGGAATTAATGATTCTATTAATCAGTAAGTGAAACTAGTAATATTGTTCCAATTATTAAGTAAGCCGTTTTACCATAGGTTTCAAAATTATTGGTAGATTAGTTTCCGTTGGGCGCCCTGTTCTCCGACCGATTTCGAAACTATTGGGCATTTGTATGTGGGCTTACTGAGGGGATTGTGGGTTAGTTAGCCGCCAATTTGGAGAATCTAGAAATTTTGATAAATTTTGGACGACGAACGGACAGTGTCAATGTCCGGACATTAAATACGAACCGCACTGCACAATAAAAAAGGTATCGTTGTGGGCAGCGTGCAGAGCGAAAGGAACAGAAGAAGGAAATGAATGGGGTGGCGCTGTTGTAAACTACTGATCGCGCGACGATGTGAGTGGACTACAAACAAGGTAGTAATCATAAAAAGCGAGACTACCGAGAATATGGGGCGTGGGTCTCTTGTCGAAGTGCATGGAAAGGAATGGGTCGGCTTTTTGGCCAGTCCATACACTGCGCTTGCTGAGCTTGCTGTTTTGCTAAAAAAAGGAACTGCTGGATTTTTTGGGTGCTGGCCAAATCCCTTCACCTCTTCCAATGGGCTCTCTCTGTCAGAAAAAAGAACTGAAATTCCAGAAACGTGTCGAGAGTTACAATGCTTGCGAGGCAAGACGACGTGAAATGAAGGATCGTACCTTTAGACTTGTTCTTTGATTTTACTGGAACGTGCATATATGCAGGATAACCACACGGAAAAGTTTCATCCGCATGATGGTGCTCTTTCCAGCTCTGTTGTCGCCCTTTGAAAATTAAACCACAAACACAGAAAAGTTAAGTAGAAATCATATCTAACATTCATATCCTTGGACTTATTGTTCGCGCAATTCCCACCTTGAGCTCCACTACATCTCTGTGCTCAACTAATCCTTTGTCAGTTAAATAGATCGATACATACACGATACAAGAAACGGTGCGTTTTGGTTGTGGAGGGAAATTGTTATGGTGTGTAGATCGTTTTTGCAGACAAACGAGAGAAAGAGAAAATGTAGAGGATGAAGATGTGATGCCCCCTTGGCACGATGAGAGGTAGTGGGCGGCTCGCACCCAATAAAATTCCCGTCTATTCAGTATTCGCTTTGTGGGAGAGTTTGAGAGGATGCGACGGTGCGAGTCGAGCTGGCAGTCGTCGCTCAGGATGCATTGGGCCAAAAAAGACAAAAACCTACCGAATGTGCTTGATTTAAAATATTGGTGGGTGGGTGAGCGTGTCGGTGGTCGCGCAGGGTTCGTGCAATCCAACGATAGGAAGTAACTTTTTTTTTATTATTTTGTTGGTTTGTTTCTACATTGAGAGGAGCGCAGGGACCGAGAAAGGTTGGAGAAGTTATAACCAGGACAAAATCGTAGAGATTGAATAGTGCGTGGGAAAGAGTGGAAGAGAATGAACGGTGCATTTTCAAGAGGATTTTGAAGTGTATGGCTGTCTAATATCTACGTTAAAGACATCATCCCACGATGCAGCGCATCGACGGAACAAACAAAATTCATGGCTGAAAGAAAGGTGAGAAATAGATGGAGGGTAAAGAAGATCAAGGGCACTCACCGTATAGCTGCTTCTATTCCTTCTGCCGCCACGCTCACCATCGAAGCTTATTACCTGTGTCTGGACGAGCACATGAATTTTAAGATGTGCCCAGAAATTATAAAAAATCAAACGATCGATTTGAGGTCGATGTGTTTCTTTTTTGGACTGAGTTTAAGACAAAGATTGAAGATGAGTGGTTCAAGGAGTGTATATGTGGCTGAAAGCGATTGATGCAACAGAGAAAAGATTGATGTTGAGAAGCAGAAGAGAGAGAAAAAAAGGAACATGTGAAGAAGGAAGAAAAGAGGGAAGGAGGCGGGTATTTTGATGTTTCCAGCATGTTGTGGTACGACTGGTGCACAACAACGTTGCCATAATCGGAGTGGAGAGGAAATGGTTTGATACAGCAGAACATTGGTCGTGTCGCTCTGATTGGAAATGAGTTGTGTGGAGCATACCATGCAAGAAAAGGCATGAAAAGGCAAGACAAAACAAGCATTACCATGGCTTTGCATGGCGCAGCGAGGAAAGGCAAGGCAAGGCAAGGCAAGGCAATCCAAGTGGCGGGAAAGGAAAGCAGAAGAGCCGGAAACAAACAAAGGCGGAGTCGGGTTTGGAGCCTGCGTTTGAATGCGGATGCAACCCCTCGGAACCCGGGAGTGGGCTTCAAAAATTGCTACGGCTCCAGCTGTGGTTCTTGCTCTGATCGTACCTTCCATTATGTTGAAGAAGACGAACTTCGAGCTTCAAGCGTCGAACTTCGATAGCCTGTAGTCGCCGGACTTTTTTTTCTTAAAGAAATATTGTTGTGGTGAGATTTGGCACAATAGCTTGTACTCGAGTTTTGACTGTCAGTCAGTCGTGTCCCTTGTTTCACTGCTTGGCAATTTCTGTACATGTTCTACATAGCGGCTAAGTTGCCGCGCCCTTGGAACGCAGTTTGGCAGCTTTGCACTCCTCCGCTCCCTCGGCCCCGGGGTTCGCGAAGCCGCCTCCCTTCGAAATTGTCGTGCATTTCTTCTCTCCCTCTGTTTCCCCCCTCTCTCTCTCCCTCACTCTCTCCCCCTCCTCCTCTCTCCCTCGCTCCCCTCCCTCTTTCGTTTTCTCTAATATTCGTCTAAATAAACGGCAATACGAATAAAAACCCTGAAAATGAAACCATCCAGACAGAGAAACGAAATCTATATGGGTGCCTGTCGCTGCGTGTGTCTGCATCCAGCATGGATGCTTGTGGATTAGTGCGTGGGGGCATGCGTGCTTGCGGTTGGGTCCGCACACGAGCGGGGCGAGATACCAACTACTATTTTGACTATGTTATGCACCACTGTGTCCGCCAAGCACAGCCGCCACGCGCAAAGTTGGGCAGCTCCGGTCGAAACTCGCCGCAATCTGGCACTGCCCATACGCCGAGGCCACGCATTGCAATTTCGCCGCTGCTGACGCTGCTGACGCCGCTCCCGCTGTCGCCGTCGTCCTCGCCGTCGTCCTCGACGCCTCGCATGTACACACATCAGCTTTCAAGCCGTAGCCGTAGCTGTAGCCGTAGCTGTATCCGCCGTCGCTGTTACCGCTGCCGCTTCGCTGCACCGTGCATTCCACGCGCCGCCGCTTCGCTGACGGCGCGCCTTCCCCGTCTCCTTCGCCGTCGAAGTCGCTGTGTTCATACCCGTCCCTTTCGACGTCGCGCCGCTTTCGCCGCGCGCAACACAGCGTGTCACGGCGTGGTAAACCGTAGCAGTTCTCGCACGTCGCAACGCCGCATTGGCAGCTCGAGGAAAAGACACTCGTTGGTGTCTGTACATTTGTTTGTGGTACGTATTGGACGGGCGCTAGAGGCAAAGGCAGAATCTGAGGTAGAGAGAGACGCTTTGGATGGGGCTTGAGAAGTAACCAGGGTTGTGGCTGGGGCTGGGGCTGGGGCTGGGGTTGCATTTGTACCTGTGTATGCATGTACGGCACGTGGGGGAGGGTATGAAGGGAGAGTGGCGGTGGTTGCATGGCGGCAGGGTGTGGTTGAGAATGCAGAGGAGAATTCATTTCCCGTGCCTGTGACAGACCGGAAGGCAAAGGCAGGGGAATTGGTAGATGCAGAGGGGGAGAAGGAGGGGATGGCGACAGCGTCGAAATCTCCATAGGGTCAACTGGACGTGCGCTGAAGCTTGGGTAGACTTCCGCTGCAGACATGTCGATGCTGGTATTACCCCACCGCTGTGCGGAATGGATCAAAAGTGTCGGCTGTGTCGAATGTGTTGGCACCGTGTTTGTGATATCGCCTAGTGGGGCGCGCGGGCGGTTTGTAGTGGCGCGGTTGTTGTTAGGGTGAGTTTGCTCCATGATGGGAGATGTTAGATTTCAGCGTGGTGATGAATGTCAGAAGGGAGGGAGATGTTTCGGAATGAGGTGAGAATGAGTTTGGATGCAGGTTATTGAAGGAGAAGGGAGGGAGCGGGAGAGGGAGAGAATGGGAGAGGGAGAGAACGAGAGAGGGAGAGAACGGGAGAGGGAGAGAACGGGAGGGGAGAGGGAGAGGGAGGGAGTGGGAGGGGAGAGGGAGAGGGAGGGGAGAGGGAGAGGGAGAGGGATAGGAAGAGGGTGAGGGTGAGAGAGGGAAGGAGAGGGGAGAAGGAGAGAGGGGGAGGAGAGGATGTAGGAGGAGAAGGAGAATGAGGGGGGAGAGGGATGATGGGGAAGGGCGGGAAGAGAACGAGCATGAAGGAGAAATAGGGATATTAAGAACGAGGATATGCAACCAGGTGGAGACAGGGTTATGTCCTCGCCTGACGCACAAAAGAGAGGGATGAGAAGGATGTCTACCAGGGAGGGAGGGGAACCAGCGACGTGGCCGAGTGGGGGGAAGGGCAGCGAAGGATTTGCTGTACGCAGAAATCTTGATTCACTCCGTGGGTCGAGTTCCTTGGCTGGCGCCAGCAAAGCGGACTTTCAGCAAACAATGGGATTCTGAATCGCATGCTGGGAGGGGGGACTTGCAGCAAGAGTGGAGCGGGCATCTTACGATTGTGGGTGTCGCAGACGGTGTGGATAAGGGAAAGAGTGTGTTCGGAGATAGTGTTTTGAGGAATGGAGACAGAGAGAGAGATGGATGGATTGATGTGCAGTCATGGTGTGGCCCATATTCAATTGGCATGATGAGAACCCGGATACGGAGCACCATTTTTTGATTGTGAGTCCTAGAGATGGTGCCCCCACTGCTCCAACAAATGTCATCCCATCTGGTCCTGCGCGTGCGTTGCACCATACGTGTGATAAAAAGGAGTAGACAATGTTAGTGTTTATGTCGGCCGGCCAGTGTGGAGGGGAAACATCGGCAGCGCGCATTTTTTGTGCGGGCAGGGTCGGAAACAGAATCATCGGGCACCGACAGCGGGAGCGTGGGGGAAAAATCGGACAAGCATGTGGCAGGTATGGATCTGCGCGTGTGAGTGGGAGTGTGCTTGTGAGTGTGAGTGTCAACGCGATTTTTTTATTTTTGCGCGTGCAAACGGCAGCGGACTGGGGCGAGATCGGGACCGGTAATATTTTTTATAAAAAACAAAATAATTCCAGGTCGGGTGGGGTGGGGTGGGGTGAAAGAACAACAATTGTGTGTTCGTGTGTGTCGCAGCGGTCCACATCTGGAGCGTGTGCTTTCGTGGCATGAGGGTATTTTGCCGGACGAGTGTCTGCGTGTTTATGCGTGTATGCGTGTGTGTGTCTGTGTATTTATGCGCGTGTAAATAGAATGACGACAGGGCATTGCGTGCGGGAGAGAAGGACACTGTGGCGATTGTGGTGTCCGTGGGGTGTTAGGGAGTTAGAGTGGGAAAAGGCACCGATCTTTGAAAAGGCTGGTCAGAAGGAACATAAGTCTGAGTGCACCGAGAGGCTTTGTGGGAACGAGTTAGAGAAGTGGAGATGATTTCGTGCGTAAAGAGGACAACCGGAGCACGCAAATTGCAGGTGGTGGGCGGTGTATTGCGTAGGCAGGCCGATACTGTTTTAAAAGAATGGTACTATACCAACGCTTGTGTACTTAGCGACGTCTGAAAGTGTCGAGCTGGAAGGAGAGGAGGAGAGTTATGGGGCGTGAGAACGGAAATAAATGGGGAGGACGCAGAAGGAGCGAGGAAAACGAGAGAGAAAAAGAAAGAAATAGAGACAGAGAGAGAAAGAGAGAAGGAGAGAAAGAGAGAAAGAGAGAAAGAGAGATACGTTTGTGAGAGTGCACGCAAGGATCGGCGGGCGAATCTTTTACTCGAGCACATTTCGACGAGTATTAGTCTCTTACTCGCGAGGGTGTCTGAGAGGGAGGAAGGTAGAAAGAAAGAGAGAGAAAGAGCGAGAACGGGAGAGAGAGAGAGAGTGAGAGAGAGTAAGGGCGTCGAAGTCGGGCTGGAAGGCGGGCATGCAGGACAGCGAATGCCTTGCCGGTCATCCATCAAGGTCCTCTCGTGCGAACAATGAGCAGTGGCGTCCGCAAGCGGCGGCGCTCAGCAAGACGGAACAGACCGCGACAGGTCCATGAATCTTTTGAACTTGGCCGTGGCCGAGGCCGTGCAACCAAAGAACGGGGCGACGAGTCGGAGAGGTGTCCAGGCAGGGACATCGGGTGGTCGATCGGACAGGTGACTTGCAGGATACATGAGTGCGACGCTAAGCGGCGGCTGTCACGTCGCGCGCTGTAATTGGCACGAACGGAGCCCACGATCTCGTTTTCTCACATTATATCACTCACACACACACACACACACACACACACACACACACACACACGCACGCACCCTCTGGCGCTGGCGCCGTCGCCGTCGCCGTCGCCGTCGCCGTCGCCGTCGCCGTCGCCCCT
>JAVCKV010234411.1:0-15760 GCA_032274145.1 Herpochondria borealis | reverse complement strand
CGAAGAGGCACGGAAGAAGTTACATCTGGAAGATCTACACCTTTGTTTGGTGAGGATGCTGGCATTCCGGCTCCCTTAGGTTCTTCGTCGATTGGCGAAGTTTCAAGCGGCGTGGTAGCCACGCTTGGTGGCTTCGGTGGAGCCGGCGCTGGTGGACGCGGAGCACCGCTGGCACCAGCCGGAGTAGCTTTTAAGGTAACACGAACGGTCTCTTTGCGTAGAGGTACCGCTGATGTTTTCCTCAAGGGCTTTGTTTTGGGCCCCTTTACTTCGTCATTTTCGTTAGCCATACGTAGAACTGATTATGTGTAGTAGAATGAGTGAATACTCTTATAAACGCTATTTAACAGGTGAAATGCTGGTCGTGTCAAACATACAATGCAAGAAATTTGTTATTTTTTGTAAATCATTGAAATCTAGTCTGTTAGCTTCTGTTTGTGTCCTGTCAAAGCTACTGTGTAGAACTAGAATTGTGCAAAATTCTAAAAAAAATGTAATCAAGGCGGACGGAGACTCGTTAATCACTGTAGCTTGAAATGAGTCATATTGTCCCAGATTCAAGCACTGTTGTGAAAAACATACGGATGTATGATGAAACTGTATATTGTGGTAGAGGGGGTTGCTGGTTTTAAGAAATGGCTTATATTGTAAAATAATGGAAAAGGTTATTCAAGGAGAATTGGGATAGTGCTTCGTCTATTCTGCGAAGTATTTAGTAGATAATGAGTATTTTTAAAAAAACATGAATGAGTCGAAGCGAAAAATGGAGATAAAATTGCCATTTGTGTTGTCTGATGCTTTGGAGGCTCGAGCTGCTGGTTGGGAAAAATCTTTAATTTACTATTTGGAATCGTCAGATGAGTTGTCGACCGTGGTGAGCAATTTACAGGGAATCGAGATAGGGCATGCTGTGCAATTGATAAGTTGCGAGATCGTGGCCGAAGGGAAACTGAAGATGAGGGTGGAAAGTTCTGACGCTGAAGGAGCTTTAAGTTATAATTTGGTGGCCAGATTCGAAGGGGCTCAGGTAGGGGGAGCAATTTTGAAATTTGGACTGGTGGACTGAAGGGGGGCATTGAAGAAATATTATGTTTTACTGTGGCAACTATTGGGAAATATATTCTTGAGATTTCATCTCGCCTAAAGCACATTGCTGCATAGATGATCACTGAATTGCGGTTACAACAATTCCGATGCTTTGAAGAGTTACGCATCGAGTTGCCGGAGAAGGGGGCTCTTTTTATTGGTGATAACGCTCAGGGGAAGACAAGTATCCTTGAGGCTGTCTGTATGTTGGTAAGGCTACAGTCTCCGAGGGTTAAGAGATCCAAGCCCATGGCAAGGGTGAATGGTCCTGGGTTTGGTATAGCAGGGTTATGTTGGCAGACGGAACGTCAAGTTCGTTATGGTCGAGGAGGCCTTGTGATGCAGGTCGAGGGGGAGGACGTGACTCGGCAAGCAGAATATTTTCTAAATGGCGGTCTGATTGTTTGGATGGGCAATGACGATCTAGATCTGGTGAGAGGGAGTAGTGAAGTCCGGCGTCGCTATCTTGATTTTTTAGGATGTCAGGTTGATGCGTTATATCGCAATGCTCTCAGCAGATACCGCAAGGCACTGAAAGTGAGAAATTTGTTGCTTAAGGATAGTAGGAATAGAGAAGCTGAAATTTCGGCATACGATTTAGTTCTTACTGAGAGTGGCGATTATTTGACTCATAGTCGCGAAAATTTGGTAGCTCGACTCGGGCCTATAGTTAGTAAAGCGCAAGACAAAGTCGGAGGGGGAAAAGAGCAGGTAACTATCGAATACAAATCAGGCTCGGGTAAAAGTATGGCTGAAAGTCTAAAAATATCTTATGATAAAGATCGGCATCGAGGGCAAACAATGGTTGGACCTCATCGTGATGATCTTAAATTCTTGCTAAATGACTTGGTTGCTGCGGATTATGCTTCGGAGGGGCAACGTCGAACTCTGGCCTTGGCGTTGAAGTTAGGCCAAGGTGAGGTGTTAAGAGAAAAAACGCAAAAGCTGCCGATATACTTGCTAGATGATATTTTTGGTGAGTTGGATACTTCTCGTAGAAATGCTGTGATGGATTATTTGCCAGATGAGGCTCAGATCTTAATCACTACAACAAATCTTGACTGGTTGGAGGAGAAATGGAGTAGTTGGAAGCGGTTTAAAGTGGAAAATGGTAAAGTTTCTTGAATTAAATGAAGGAAAAATAGCATTTGAAACGTATGAATTGAATAGAAAGTGACTTTTTTAGTGAGTTATGACGTCCTACTACTTGACTCGACGGAAGAGCGCTTATACATAGCAATTAGCAAATCCACCTTAGTAGAGAGAAATCTTCTTATGAAAAACAATATTATATTCCTTCTTGGCTTAGTAACTTCGGCAGCGATGGTAGCGTGTTATCCGCCTCCACCTCCGCCACAGCCATTAGATCAGCCAGAACCACAAGAAGAGGCTGACCCTGAAGTGGACCCGACTGATGAAGGTTTGAATGAAAACGCTCAAGACGAGCTTGATGCTGTTAGAGATGACGCCGGTATTCAGACTACGAATCCGGACCGCCCTTCAGATCCTGACCGCACTGCAGATGCTGGTGCAGGTGGTGGCACAATCAAGCCAATCAAGCCAGGGGGTGAGAATAATCAGGTGATTCCTCCTGCAAATGAGGATCAAGGTCCCAAAAACTATCCGTTCGCTACACCGGTGCCAAACAGACCTGGTTTTGTTTTCAATCCATTCAACCAGAAAAAAGTTGACGTTCGTGGATTACCTTCTGGAACATTGGTAAGCGATCCTAGAGATCCCAATCAGAAGTTTTATGTTCCTTAGGTCCTTTGGAGCAAGAAAGATTTGATTATTTTACTACCGAGTCTTGCAATTAGGCTCGGTATTTTTTTTATTTCCCGCAGATGATGAATTTCAAAAAAGTTGCGATCCTTGGCCCAGGCCTACTCGGTGGCTCGATAGCTTTGTCCTTGCGTAAATGCTATCCTGAGCTGAAGTTGTCACTCTGGGGGCGTCGCGAGGAGGTAGTAGCCGAGGCCGTAGAGCTCGGTATTTCGGGTGCTACAAATGATTTAGCTGAAGCTGTGAATGGAGCAGAATTGATTGTTCTGGCAACGCCTGTGGGTACTTTTAAACGCCTTTTGGAGCAAATCGACTTGAATATCGAGATGTTGGTGACGGATGTTGGGAGTGTGAAGCGAGTTGTTCATAAGGAGCTGGCTCCTTTGTTTGAGGGTAAGAAAGCGAAGTTTATAGGAAGTCACCCTATGGCGGGTTCTGAAAAGACGGGGTTAGGTGCAGCTCGTGAGGATTTACTGGATGGTGCGGCTTGTATAATTACGAATGACGAGCAGGTCGCGGAGGAGAAGTTGTCAGCCGTGGTTTCTTTCTGGCAGGGACTGGGGATGGAAACCCGACAGCTAAGTGCTGAAGATCACGATTATGCGGTGGCGAGAATTTCACATTTCCCACATACTCTAGCCTCAGTTGGAGCTACAGTTGGTTTGGCTTATGAAGATATTGCTGAACTTGCAGGTGGAGGGATGCGTGACACAACTCGCGTGGCGGCTGGTGACGTGGGGTTGTGGACAGAGATATTATTGGAAAATGCCGATGCGTTGCAGAGATCTCTGGGCGAAGGCATTACGGAATTGGCAAAAGTTCAGGAAATGTTAAGAACTCGCGACGCGGAGGGATTGAGCAAATATCTTGCTGTCGCGAAGCGTAAACGTGAGTTGATATAGACTATGGAATCGTTGACATTACAGCCCATCACGAAGGTTGATGGAGAAATAAATTTGCCAGGCTCAAAAAGCTTGTCAAATCGAGCGTTGCTTTTGGCCGCAATGGCAGAAGGCGTGACTGAGATTACGAATTTGCTAGATAGCGAGGATATCGAGCATATGCTGAATGCCCTCGAGAAACTGGGTGTGAACTACGAGCTTTCTTCGAACAAGACAGTTTGCAAGGTATTCGGGCAGGGTGGCCCCTTAAAGTATGATGGAGCAGTGGAGCTTTTCTTGGGAAATGCTGGCACAGCGATGAGACCATTATGTGCTGCTTTATGCTTGGGAACAGGAACTTTTGATCTGACGGGTGAACCCCGGATGAGTGAGCGTCCGATTGATGCGTTGGTGGATACTTTGCGTCAGGCTGGATGTGATATTGAGTATTTGACTGTGGAAGGATTTCCTCCGCTACGTATAAAGGCGAATGGAATTGTTGGTGGGGAAATGAGTATTGATGGCTCTGTTTCCAGCCAATTTTTGACTGCTGTCTTAATGGCTTCGCCTTTGGCGAGTGATGATACCACGATTACTATAACAGGGGATTTGGTGTCTAAGCCTTATATCGATATAACATTGCACATCATGAAGCAGTTCGGTGTGGAGGTTGAAAATGAGGATTATAAAGTCTTTCGAATTAGAGGGAATCAGGTTTATAAGGCTCCTGGACGATTTCTCGTCGAGGGTGATGCTTCTTCTGCTTCTTATTTTCTTGCTGCAGGTGCGATCAAGGGAGGAAGAGTGAAGGTAACTGGTATTGGAAAGGCCTCCATTCAGGGTGATACGCAGTTTGCTAACGTCCTTGAGGACATGGGAGCTAAGCTTGAGTGGGGGGAAGACTATGTGGCGATTGAGCCGAATGAGTCAGGGAAGTTGATAGGTGTGGATCAGGACATGAACCATATTCCTGATGCGGCGATGACTATTGCTACTGCAGCCTTATTCGCAGAAGGAAAGACGAGTATCCGCAATGTCTACAATTGGAGAGTAAAGGAAACAGACAGGCTTTTTGCAATGGCGACAGAGCTAAGAAAACTTGGAGTTGAGGTGGAGGAAGGTGAGGATTATATTACAGTGACCCCTGCTGAAACGCTTCAACATGCAGCGATTGATACATACAATGACCATAGAATTGCGATGTGTTTTTCACTTGTGGCTTTGAGTGATACTGCTGTGACGATCAATGACCCTGGGTGCACGGCAAAGACATTTCCTGATTATTTTGAAAAACTTTCAACGATTTCTCACAATTGATTTTATACAAATAAGATGGCAAATTCTAATATAGCAGTGGCAATCGATGGCCCGGCAGCCTCTGGAAAGAGTACGGTGGCAAAAACTTTGGCTAAAAGACTAGGGCTGATCATGGTAAATACTGGAGCGATGTACCGTGCGGTCGCATGGGCCACTATCGAAAAAGGAGTCGATGCCAGTGACTCCGCTGCTGTGGTAGCTATGCTGGGTGAGGTTGATTTCACTTGTGGCGTCGAAGATGGTGTTTCGACAATCATTGTCGATGGTGTGAGCCCTGGAGAAGTGCTTCGTCAGGACCCCGTGAATAACAGGGTGTCTACTGTTGCACAGATTCCTGAGGTGAGGGAGCTCTTAGTGAAGAAGCAAAGGGATTATCTTGATATTGGTAGTGTTGTGATGGAAGGCCGTGATATAGGTTCGGTAGTTTTTCCTGACACGCCGTTCAAGATGTATATTGACGCTTCTGAGGAGGTGAGGGCAGCTAGACGTGGAGCGGAAGGTATCAAGGACGCATTAGCTGAGCGTGATAAGAAGGATAGTGAAAGAAAAATAGCACCGCTCGTCGTAGCGGATGGTGCTGTTGTGATCGATTCTTCGGACATGACTGTGGAGCAAGTCGTTGAGGCCGCACTTTCAGTCCTCCATGAGAAGGGGGCACCTGAAGATCTTTTAAATCATATATAGAAAAAAGAGTCAGATGAACACATCATATTGGGTAGGGTATTCGCTCTTCAAGTCCATGGGGACAGCGTTTTTCAATCGGCGAGTCACAGGGAAAGAGAAATTGCTAGATGAACCTGGCGTTCTTATGTGCTCAAATCATGAGAGCTTCGTCGATCCTCCTTTTTGTGGAGTAGTGCACGATTTTCAAATAGCTTATCTCGCTCGCAAAACTTTATTTAAAGGTGTGTTCAAGTGGATTTACAATAGTTGGGATGCAATTCCAATTGATCAAGAAAATCATGATATGAGTAGTTTGAAAAATATTATCAAACGTCTTAAAGGAGGAGATAATGTGATGATGTTCCCAGAAGGTTCGAGGACTGAAGACGGGAAAATGCTCCCAGGTCTGCCTGGTGTGGGGCTGGTCGTGGCAAAAGCGGGTTGTAAAATCCAGCCTATGAGAGTGTTTGGAGCTCGAGAGGCTTTGGCGAGGGGAAGCATTTTACCGAAACGCAGCCAGATAGATATAGTCATTGGTGATCCTATTGAATTTTCTAAAGAGGAGATCAAATCTAGGGGGAAGGAAGCGTATCAGTGGATCGCTGATCAGATAATGGAAGCTATAGCTCGCTTAGAGCCTCCGCTGGGGGCTAAGCAGCCACTTTAGAAGAGTAGAAAACGGAAGAAATCTTGGATTGCGATAGACCATCACCTGCAAGAGCTTGGGCGGAGATCTCAACGGAGAATTTTCTCCATAACTTGGAAGTGGCTCGCAAGGTGAGTGGTTGTCGAGTCATGGCTGTGCTGAAAGCTGGAGCCTATGGGCATGGTTTGGAAAAAATTGCCTCTTTACTTGAGTCAGCAGATGTAGCGTTTTTTGGGGTGGCTAGTGTGGGTGAAGCTAGACGAATCACTGCAGGAGGGTCGAATAGGGCAATTTACTTACTAGGCCCAACATTTCCAGAAGAGCGAGCAGAAGTAGTCAAGAACCGTTGGATTGCATCTGTTTCTTCGTTGGAGGAGGCTGAACATTTTAATAAGCTCAATGAGGGTGCCAAACCTTTGGAGGTTCATATTACTATCGATACAGGAATGGGAAGGGGAGGCTTTTTACCTGAGGGGTTCGAAAACATACTTCCGCAGTTGCTGGAGTTGCCAAACTTAAAGGTGATGGGGTTGGGATCACACCTGCCCTCTGCAGATGAAGATCGTGAGTTTACTCTTGATCAGTTTGCAACATTCGAAGATTTGGTGAGGAAGCTTTCGGTGTTTCATCACTTTGAGCATGTGCATCTTGCAAATAGTGCCGGTGTGCTAGATTACTCTTCATCAATGACAAATTTGGTTCGCCCGGGACTTATGCTGTATGGCATTTCTCCACTGCATGGCTATCAAGCGAAATTGAAACCAGTCATGACTTTGAAATCTCGAGTCTCACTGATCCGTACGTTACCGGCTGGCCAGGGAATTTCCTATGGGCGAACATGTATCTTGAAGAAAGAAACTCGAGTGGCGACTGTGGGAGCTGGATATGGAGACGGATACAGTAGGCTATTTTCAGGAGTGGGGGCAGAGGTATTTATTCGCGGGAAGCGCTGCCCAGTGTTGGGAAGAGTGACGATGGATCAGATAATGGTCGATGTCTCTGATTTGAATGTTTGCGAGAGTGGCGATGAAATTGAACTGTTTGGAGAAAATGTTTTGGTCAGTGAACTGGCAGAAAAAGCGGGCTTAATTCCTTGGGAAATTCTTACTGGAATCACCCCTAGGGTTTTAAGGGATTATGTTTAGACTGGCTGTTACAACCCTGTCGCGCCTCGCCCCTTGATGAAAAGGCTAGAAAAACGGGCAAATTGATTTGCAATTTTTGTTGATTTTGTCAATTTTTCTGGATGAATTGAAAAATCGTAACGCTGTTTGGCGTAGAATTGAAGTTAATAAGAGAATGTCAGATAACTTATGATAAGTTTTTGAATTCTTAATTAACAATCTACCAAATCAGAGGAGGAGCGAGGATGCAGAACATAATATCAATGAGCGAAAGGTATGTAAGCAAAAGAGTAATTGGAAAAGGCCGTGCAGGAGAGGTGCATGAGGCTGAAGACTCCATGCTTAGCCGTAAAGTAGCGGTCCGTCGTTTTCCTGACCATAACCTTGTGTTGGACGATCTTTCTGAGGATTGGAAAAATAGCTTTATGGGATTAGTGGGAGGCCTGTCACGCCTTTCACATGCTAATCTCTTGCGCATGATCGATGGAGGTATCGATACTGAAGGACCTTTTTTGGTAACTGCTTACATCGAAGGTAAAAGTCTTTCTGATTTGGCTTACGGCGGTGACTTTTCTGTGGTGGATGCCTACGAACTTGCCCATCAAGTAATTGAAGCGTTGCAAGTGGCAGAATCTGAGGGCTTTTACCATCTGGCTCTTAGCCCCTCTTCAATCATCGCCCAACCTCGGCATACGAGAGGCTATAATTACATTTTAACTGATCTTGGTCATTCGAAGTTGCTGCCCTTGATTCACGGGACTGCGAAGGCTTTGTCGATGACGCAGATTCCTGCGTTGCTGGCTCCGGAAATATATGAAGGCAATCATGCGGGGATGAAGACATCTCAATTTATTCTGGGACACCTTATCTATTGGATGCTTGCTGGTGGGCATCCTTATGGCGATTTAGCGATGGAAGAGGCTTATGAACGTCATACGAAACATGACATGGATCCGCTAGTTAATTATAGGATCGAGGTGCCTGCTGAGTTTGTAGGTTGGTTGAAACGCTTGATGAAACCAAATCCAGAAGACAGGTTTGAAAGCTTAGAGGCTGCAATGGTATCTCTTCCGGATCCTCCTAAGCGATTTTATGCTAAAAAGGTGAAAATGCCTCCTAAATCAATTAGCGAAGAAGACCTCGGAGCTTCCGCGTGAAATGTAGCTGTTATCTCTTTTTTCAGAAAAGGTGTATTTTTATTAGTGGCGTGATCGTTTGACTGGGCTCTTGTATATTACTCATTCTGAATAGTAGCCGTTACTTTAGGAAATGCATTTTAGATAAGTAAGAATCTATCCAGAAATTTGGCATAATTAGTCAAAATGGGGTTAAGCATGACGTTTTAGGTAAGTGGCGCTGTTATAGTTGGTAAAGATTCATGTCATGCGAAACCATTGGAACATTATTTTAGCTACATTTTTTATATTCCTTGTTGGACTTTGGTCATCTCCTTTTGTCCTTTCAGAGGAATTGAAGGTAGATGAACGTAAAGTTAGCTCTAATGCGTTAGTCAAAAGGAGTGCTGTGAACCCTAAATTGACTTTAGAGGAGTTGAAGGTGAATCCATATTCTCTCTGGGGCAAATATGACAAAATCCCCATAGAAAAAGTGACAGGACAACCTTGGCGTAGTCAAGAAGATGTCATTTCAGGGTGGGATTGGTCTTTTCCTCCATCAGTCAAATACGCAAAGAACGGGTATATCTGCACGGAGAGGTCATTTAATATCAAGTGGTCACTTGCAGGCAAACTTCCTAAACCGACTGTATTTAATCGTAAACCGGTCGTTTCCCTATGGTATCAATGGAAAAATATAGAGCCGGAGGAGGGGAAGTATCGATTTGACCTTTTGGCTAAACGCATGGCTGAAGCTGAACGGCAAGGCTATAAGGTTGTTTTAAGGTTACTATCGTCTGCTAAGAAGTCTGCTCCTGATTGGCTCGAAAAAGCTGGAGCCCCACTCGCACCGAAAACAAAGAAGGGTAAAATTATTAATTTTGACGTGTCTCATCCTTTATTTCACAGCCGATACTTGAAATTAATTGAGAAATTGGGCAAGAGCGGAATCCCTCGAGACAAGACTTTGGCAGGTGCGTATTTGGGTTATGCTTCTTCCAGTTTCGGAGATGAGGGTATTGGTCCTCATGGTGAAAACCCTGATAAAGTTCCACACGTTATCGAGCGTATGAAAGCGTGGCAAAAAGCTTTCAAAGGACATGAAGCGAAAGTTTTCATGGGTGGAGTTTCTCAAAAGGGATTGGAAATGGGTTTCGGTACACGAAGGGGCTTCGTTGAAATGTTTCTTTACCACATTCCTAGTAAGGAAGCTGCTCAGAGAGTGAATACAGAGGGCTACCTTTTGGTTAACGAAAAAAGCTCTATAGTTGATGGCCGCTTTCTTGGCGAAGAAAATGAGGAATATGAAGAAGCTTGGGCTACGAAAGAACGTGGTTTTAGATTTGGTAAAGACACGAAGTCATTTAATTACAGATATTTCACGTCAAACTTGAGAATGTTGCAGATGCGTTGTAATTACGCTTTATTTAATTCTTTCACTATTGCCCCAGAACAGTTCGCTTGGGTCACAAGGTCGCTTGGGCATAGTGCTGAGACCTCCGCAGACGTTTGGTGTGCCTTACGGGAAAGCTATGTTACCACTTACTATTTTAGAAATGCTAAAGCTCCTTTTAAGCCAAAGGATCAAGACCATAAAATGGGGGTGCCTGTTAAAAATTTCGAGAGATGGCTTTATCAGCGAGATGCTCCAGGTTTCGAGACAGAGCCTGTGGTGAAAGTTCCTCATCCGATTAAAATGTGGATGGTGCCAAAGGAACGGGCTTTTGACTATATCGCACGAAAGGGGCGAAAAATAGGCTTTGAAATAGAGCCTCTTTGGCTAAACTCAAAAGGTAAATCTCATTCTCTGAAAATTACTTATTTTGATCAAGGTAAGGGAGAGTTAAAATTGAAACTAAAGACGGCCACTGGTCCTAAAGAAAAAGCTGTTGTTTTAACAAATACTGGAGAGTTGAGAACTGTAACCTTTTCTGTCGGGAAAATTTTGACGGACCCAAATGGCTTTGACTTTGTTCTAGAGGGGTCACAAGGAGATTTGTGGGTAAGTTTCGTAAGAGTGATTAAGCACTAGTAGGGAACCATATTTGGTGGCAAAACTTGGACTTGCTCAACTCAATTTTTCTGCGAAGGTTTTGCGAACTCTTATGCTTTCAGCTATGAAAATTCTAGATCTCGATACCGTTAAAGAGCTGATGGCTCACCGCCGCAGCATTAAGCCTGTTGATATGGACGCATCCAAGGAAGTTTCCAAAGAACTCATTGCCAAGCTCACAGAGTGTGCTAACTGGGCACCTTCTCATGGTTTGACTGAACCGCTTCGGTTACATGTCTTTTATGGTGAAAATCGTGAGAAATTTGCTAAAAATTTGCAGAATACATATAAGGCAGAAACATCTGAGTTGGAGTTTAAACCGGAAAAATTTGAGAAAATGGGTAACAACGTGATGTTTGCCCATTCCATTATGGCTATTGTGATGAAACGGGGAAATAACCCTAAAATTCCAGTGATTGAAGAAGTTCAAGCTGTGGCCTGTGCCGTTCAGAATATGCACTTGGCGGCCTCTGCTGTTGGACTAGGTTTATATTGGTCTTCTCCTACGATTAGCTATGGTGAAGGCTTCAAAAAATTTCTAGATTTGGGAGAAGAAGATCAATGCCTTGGATTTCTTTTTGTAGGCTGGCCAAAAGATAGTTTTGACTGGCCGGAAAGCCGCCGCAAGCCTTCGAGTGAGAAGTTGGTCTGGTGTTAAGGAGGAAGCTTTAGCTTTTCCCTATCTTTCAGTAATTATTACTGTGTTGAGTTTTTTATGAAATATCTTAGGGCTAGCCTGTTGAAATAAAATTGTGGCAAATCCGACTGTAAAAGAAATTAAAGAGTTTTTGTCAGCGGGTGTCTGGCAGCAGATGTTTGATGGCTTCTCCATGCAGAAGGGGAAGAAGCTTTCCCAGTCAAAGTATATTTCATCAATGACTGCTGAATTGTTGCCATCTGGTGATTGGGAGTTGGTGAGTTTTGTTTTGGAGACAGACGGACATCAACATGAATCGATTATTAATTTTTGGTTTGAGGGTGATGAGGTAGTTTGTGACTGCAGTTGTGATTGCAACCAGCGTGCTCAATGCTCTCACAATGCCGCAACCCTGCTATATCTTGAGAAGGCTGATCGTGTAGCTAGCATCTTTGGGAATACTCCGGTTGAAAAACATTTGGGTAAGGCGAACGAGAAAAGCGAGCGGGACCTTCAACTTCAGAAGCAGATAGATCAGTTGAAGAAACGACATGAGGTCAAGTTCAAGATTCGTGTAGAGCGACGACCTGACTCAAAGGAGCATGCCTGGATGCCTGATTTCTATGCTCATGCTTATGCGGTTTATTCTGAGAATGAGATGACTTTTCAACCTTCAGGTAACTATCCTCCAAGTAAAATAAAAAGAAACAGAACTGCAGAGATTGAGGCGTTGAACATCCTTTATGCCTTGGATCTCCAGCCATTCAGTGGGAATCCTCCGCAGGCCATGAAAAAATTGGCTCGGAGTCCTGTAGGTGGAACTCTTTGGGCTCCAGATAAAAAGGAATGGCCTGTAGCAGACTATTACTGGCAGAGATTTAAGCATGAGGCCGTCAAGGCCCTGGAAAGTCGAGGATGGGAAGTTCAATTTTCTCCATATGTTGGTCTCAATCCGCTAGTTTTCAAGTCAGAGGGCTGGAAAGCGGAAATAGTCGAAGAAGGAAGAGGATGGTTTTCTCTTTCAGCTGGATTTGAAATCGATGGTGAAGAATTTGAAATTCAACCTATTTTGGCGACCTTGCTTGAGTGTGATTTCATGCGCTTGACAGAAGGAATGCCGAAAGGGCAGGAGTTTCTGGTGTTTATTCCTGATGGTAGGGCACTTTCCGTTCCGGTAGGGCGTTTCCGCCACTTGATTGATACCTTGGGGCATCTTATTGACTTTAAGTTTACTGATGGCCCCATAAAAGTGCGTGAAATTGATGCCGCACAAATTGTGGCTGAAGATGAGTTTGCTATCGACTCTCCTCAGGTATTAGAGGAATTGGTTAACAAAGTCAGATCAGCTACTTTGGTGGATGAGGTGAAGCCTCCAAACCAATTGAACGCCGTACTCAGATCATATCAGTTGGAAGGTTTCCAGTGGATGCAATTTCTTGCCAAGCACAACCTGAATGGAATTATGGCTGATGACATGGGCTTGGGGAAAACTTTGCAAACCATAGCGCATATACTTGCGGAAAAAACCGCGGGTAGAAATGAGGGGCTTCCATGCCTGGTGATAGCACCTACGAGTGTAGTAATGAATTGGCAGCGAGAAATTTCCAAATTTACCGAAGCATTGTCGGTGCTGGTTCTACAGGGTTCTGGCCGTAAAAAGTATTTTGAAAAAATGGCCAACTATGATGTTGTGTTAACTTCATATGCTTTGATTCATCGAGATTTGGATCAAGTAATGTTGCAAAAGTTTCATTTATTGGTGCTGGATGAGGCACAGCATATCAAAAACCCTCAAGCCCAAGTCAGTAAAGCTGTAAAGGAATTGAATTCGAAACATCGTCTTTGCCTTTCTGGTACTCCTGTCGAAAATCACCTAGGAGAGCTATGGTCTCTGATGTCCTTTCTCATGCCTCAGCTACTTGGCTCTCAGGATGCGTTCAATGAGACATATCGAAACCCGATTGAAAAAAATCAAAACGAATCTGCAAGGCATAGCCTAAATCGACGCGTCGGGCCGTTGATCATGCGACGGACTAAGCATGATGTAGCAAAAGAGTTGCCGCCAAAAACTGAAATCGTACACACGGTGGAAATGACTAGAGAGCAAAAAGATCTCTATGAGACAGTAAGAGCTACGATGGATAAAAAAGTAAGGCAAGCATTGGCTGCAAAAGGCAGAGATGCTCAGATCATTTTTTTGGATGCCCTTCTGAAGCTAAGGCAAATTTGTTGCCATCCCTCGTTGCTAAAAAATAATGAAACAGCTACACAGTCCGGAAAGTTTGACTATCTTGTTGATTTACTAACAACTTTAAGAAAAGAAGGACATCGGACTCTTATTTTTTCTCAATTTACTTCAATGCTAGCATTGATCGAAGCTTATCTAAAGTCTGAGAAAATTGGCTACCTTATTCTTACTGGAGCTACTAAAAATCGTCAAGAACTCGTGGAGCGTTTTCAGAGTGGAGAAGGGGAAGTTTTCTTGATTTCGTTGAAAGCAGGTGGTACAGGACTTACTCTAACAGGTGCTGATAATGTTATTCATTATGATCCTTGGTGGAATCCAGCAGCGGAGAATCAGGCAACTGACAGAGCTTATAGGATAGGTCAGGATAAGCCCGTGTTCGTGCACAAGCTTATCTGTGAAAATACCGTAGAGCAACGTATTCAGAAAATGCAATCAAAGAAGAATGTAATTGCAAACAACATTTTAGACGGAGCTACCACAGGGTTCAAAGTGGATGAACAACTACGCCGAGACTTATTTGATTAGTCTGTTTCAATAATTTTGTCATCAGGATGATAAAGCACTCTTACACAGTTTTTCTTCATTAGTTCGTCTTGCACATGATCGCCAATAAGACGTGTGGCTATTTTTCTCCAAATTTCATTCTCTCTGAAAACCGTGTCTCCTCTTTTGACAAAACGGTGGTTTTTTTCGAAAACCTTGTAGCTGTAATCAATCATGCGGTTCGACGTGAGATGACCATTGAGATTTTTATCATCGATGGAGAGGCCTAGATGAAAGGTAATGTCGGTTTCGTTTTTAAAGCAGAAGTCAATATAGTTCCAGAACACCGCACAACCTGTCCCGAATGGGATACTTCTATTTTGATCAGGGAACGGATCAAAACTGTGTGTGCTTCGCTCTGTGATAGTCAGCGGACTATGAAGAATAAGCCAATGCAACATGTTGGCTAATTGACAAATGCCACCACCAATCCCTGGACGAGCCTTTCCCATGGAAAGCTCCATACCTTCCTTGAACCCCCGTTTTTTTGTAGGCTTGCCAATCAGACGGCAAAAAGAAAAGCTTTCACCTGGGCGAACAAGAAGGCCATCAAGTATAGGAACGCAAATCTTTAAATTCTCTACTTTGTTGTGTTGTAACCACATTTCACTGTCACCGAGTTTTTTTAGTAATCGGCTGCTATGCCTTTTCACGTTAAATTTAAACTTTTGTGACTTAGTGTGCCCGTCGATGTAGTTTTCGTCATTGAATCGTTGAGCAATACGACGTCGAAATCGATGATGGGCGACGGCGAATTTGTAGATGAGAGGGTGCTTGTGGCTTAGAAGCATGATTTTAGCAGTGTATTAACTTCAAATGAACGAGCAAAGAGTTTGTTTGTAAAATAATTGTAAATTGCATCTGTCTGAAGAATAGTAAGTTGTGACTTTGTTCTAAAAAAACTTCAAAAAAGGTGCAGAAAGACATTGACGTTTTCGAGAAAAAATGTAGTTTCCGCCTCGCCGCAGCAAACGCCGGCACCGAGAGAGACGCAAGGATCGATCGCAGGAAGGTTCGCAACGAATCACCACGATCGGTTTTTTTATCTCCTCGCACCACCACCGGGTGGCGATCTTTCACAAACAAGCTAGTTAATATCAAGCCTTGATTCGGCTTCCACAAAGCGGATCTTGGACGAGGGTAAAGAAGTGATTTTTGACCTTAGATGATGATAGTAGTTAGCGGATAGAAAAACTGAAATGTGTGCTGTGTATTGGAGAAATAATCCGAGCACAGGCAATGTGAGATCCATTTAAAACGGGGATCACACACACTTGTCAATTTTTAGTAAAATTACGTAACAATAATTTTACGCCAACGTTTTTAAATGAAATACGGAGAGTTTGATTCTGGCTCAGAATGAACGCTGGCGGCGTGGATAAGACATGCAAGTCGAACGAGGAGCAATTAAGCTTGCTTTTGAGCTCCTAGTGGCGGACGGGTTAGTAACACGTGAGCAACTTGCCTCGAAGTGGGGGATAGTCCTGGGAAACTGGGTTTAATACCGCATATGGCCTACGGGTCAAAGCCGGCTTTGCTGGCGCTTTGGGATAGGCTCGCGTCCTATCAGCTTGTTGGTGAGGTAATGGCTCACCAAGGCGACGACGGGTAGTTGGTCTGAGAGGACGACCAGCAACACTGGAACTGAGACACGGTCCAGACACC
>JAVCKV010234300.1:0-15761 GCA_032274145.1 Herpochondria borealis | reverse complement strand
TAACAAAACGCGTAACATGTTACGTTTTTTTGGCGTAGGATTTGGTATTGTTTTTACATAAATTCAAGATCTTGAATTCGTCTTGAATTTACCGTTATACAGAAAGTAGCCGTTATCACCGTTAAACCATTTAGCGATCATCATGTAGACAGTGGTCACTGCAGACAGTACCTGGTAAAGTACCGAACACGCCACATGCAAGCAACTGGCAATGATCGAACACAACCAAACCAGCAAACATGATGGAGTATGGATACTGTACAGTACTGTACAAGGAGGTACGAAGATGACGGCACTGACAATCGATCTGTGAACATTCGTTCACACTGTACTACTGGACATGTTCGAATGTACTGGAGTAACATGACATCAGTGAAATACTGTTTCAATCAGTACCACAAGCTGTAAGTCACGAACTCATTCCGCAACATCTCTTTCGAGCAAAATGCCAGCTGTGTACCGTGGACTAGTCGGAAACTAGTCGGAGGTCACAAATCGGAAGCCTAAATTGAGTGTCATACCAAGCAAATACATCAAGTACACTAAGAAGGGGATTACCCAAAACGTCGAAATGTCTGCGAGATCGTCATTAGAGAAGCTAGTGTCAATATTGACATTCACAGGATATCCAACAAGGTGTCATCTCTATGAAAGATATATACCGAATTGTGAAGCAACGTATCCGCGGGAGAAGTCCGTGTATCAGTATTATGAAAGATCATTTGCTACCAAAGTGTCAGATTCTCCCCAACTTCAATTTGAGAATCAAGTTGGTCCAATCCATAGTAAACAATACGACAGAGGGATCCCTCGACCTGTGCCAGATAAGCTCCTGCAAAATATCGTTCACGCTATTACAACATCGCGTATGGTTGCCGTTGCGATCCTGTTTCAATCACGAAACCCCGCACAGAGCCGCCGTGGGAACAAGAACAAACCCACATACACTTCAGCACAGAAGCATTGTTATCGTCAACCAAGATCGCTATTTTAGCGAACAACCCCCGTATCGCTCACAACAGCAACAACACAACCCCACACATCCCCCCTTTAGCCCCCCAATAATAAGTACAATGGACGATTACAGCACCAGCAGCGTCACCAGCACAGTCAGCAACAGCAGTTCAATTCAAGAATCCGTGTCTGATCAACTCGAGTTGGTGCGAAAGACGCTTGACCTCAAAAAGGACCTCGCTCGGATTCGACTCGAACGTCAACAAGCTCAATCTCAACGTGATCATGAACTCAAGCATGCCAAGGCCAATCTGAAGTACCTCCAAGCGCGCTTTCACAAACACCTCAAACATGCAGCTACCATGAGTACCTATCGAAGAATACTGAATGAAGACAACAACACAACAACACGATACGTCGTCGAAGTGCAAGCCAAGTTGTTGCGCAACTTTCATTGGACCGAAATCTATCGCAATCAATGGGAACTCGCATCAAACCACTTGATTGACATGACGAGATTCTTCATGTACAATCAAAAAATGCTAAAGGAAGATACGCGAAACGCACTGGAACGGTTGATGGAGATTTCGGGCAATCAAAGCATGCCCGTCAACTTTGATTGCTTTGGAGAATCAAAGGAAGAAGAAGAACGACCCAGGAGACAGCAACATCGCAGTCGATCACTGGATATGTTGCAACAGACCTTCACATCAACGATTCAACAAGCGAAAGACAAGTGGAGTGCCGTCAGCATGGTTCGGACTACTACTACTTCACAACCCACATCATTCCACCACGAGAACCAGCAACACCAACTATGTGCGACTGTAGCATTTTGAGAAGCAAGCAAGACCAACCAACTGTAATACCGGGGTAGGTCTCCCCTGCAGGTTGTAACAATAGAAACAAAGAGAGTTTTCCCCATCATTGTACCACCTCTAGCTAGTACTTCTCACAGTTCTCGTTATGGACTTTGCTCTTAGCCCACAAGAAGACCTCAGCTCAGCCCATCGAAGATTCCCTCTGGTACACGTAGTTCTCGTGAGGATAGTACACAGAATTCAAGTCAGCCCACCGCACGCACTGACATTGCAGATAGTACACCGAAGAAGACCACGCCAGCTAGCTTAGCGCACCCGATTCACGAATCTCTCGAGCAGTCCATCACTGTCGTCGGGTACTGTCTGATTGCTTGTGATGGAGCCTCGAAGCGCTTTTACCGCACTATGTAGTTGTTCTTTACGCAACAAGAAGGAGACGCCCACCATCAGATTGACTTCCACAGAGATACAGTTTGTAACTGCTGACCCGGGAAGGAAGCTGATGCCTTCCGGGGTCACTCATTACCTCAAAGGGAAAAGGTCTTATTTGTACGGCGTCATCGACACCCCGGGTTGCATTGTACGGTGACATGCCGAGCGCTTTTGCTGTTAGACTACCGCACTATAACTCAAGGTGCACCCGGAATCAGAGATGCTCACCACCAGATGTGGTTCACTCACTTCAATACCAACATCCCTTTGGGTTCCGTGGTCTATAAACGCAATCCCTCTCGTGAGAAAGACCCTATAATGCATCCGACCCTGCATACAGGATTTTAGAGTGGTTTCGGATGCACATTGGGTCACATAGCGACAGAAATGTCAGAACTCAAGGCTAAGGCATCAGACGTCGTTCTGTGGGGTCATCGCGTCAAGGAGGCACCAGGCTAGCAGCTATAATTGGATAAGGAAGCTTTCCAAGTTACAAAGCGATGGTTGTGACGAAACATCAAGTTGTGACTCAAATTCTCCTCTGAATACTGTACGTGGGAGCAGAGGAAGGTGAACTGAAACTTCCCGCGCTTCCGCGAGATCTTTCCCAAACTGATTCATAATTACCAACGCAGACCTTCTCAGCCTCTACAAACGATGGACGACTACAGTAACAGCAGCATGACAAGCCTACTCGGCAACTGCGGTTCGACGATTCAAGCGAAGAATTGCTCCGATCCAGTTACCCTCAAGAAGGAGCTGGCTCGGATTCGTTTGGAGCGGCAACAAGCTCAATGGAAGCACGAGGAAGAATGCAAACACTACAAGGGTCACCTTGA
The DNA here is from genome assembly GCA_032274145.1 of Herpochondria borealis. Taxonomy (NCBI): domain Eukaryota; phylum Rhodophyta; class Florideophyceae; order Ceramiales; family Ceramiaceae; genus Herpochondria; species Herpochondria borealis. The sequence goes on along the minus strand of JAVCKV010234300.1, from coordinate 12,715 downwards.
CTACCTCAAGACTCGGTTTCGCAAACAACTCAAACATGCTGCCTCAATGAGCACCTATCGAAGGATTCTCAATGATGCGGATAGTAACACCACTCGATACGTGGTGGAAATCCAAGCCCAGGTCTTGTGCAACTTTCACTGGACAGAGATCTATCGAAATCAATGGGAACTGACCTCCAATCACTTGATAGACATGACCCGATTCTTCATGCACAATCAAACTTTGCTAAAGGACGAAACAAAAAGTGCTCAAATCCGACTAATGGAGATCTCAGGCAGCCAAAGCATGCCAGTTATTGGTTTCAAAGAAGAAGAACCTAATCATCAAAAGTCGGTGAACCAGAGACACCGCAGGCGATCACTCGACATGATACAACAAACATTCACATCGACGATCCAACAAGCCAAGGACAAGTGGAGTGCCGTCAGTACGATTCGGGGTGCTCAAGTGCAACCTATAATCATGCAACATCAGCAGAAACCATGGTATGCGACCGTGGCCTTCTAAGGGCTATCACGACCAGACCAATGTTTGGAGACTGAGCATACACGGCCTCTCCCGCGACTGTAAGACTACTTATATAATACCTAGAACCTAAACCGATTTGCAAACGACTACCGTCTGTTGCTGCTGCTCTGAGATACCAAGAGCGCCATCACACGGATGAATTCCTTTAGCTCGAGCAGGATATCGCCTCTACTACACTACCGTTCTTGGCGACGCACTCACGCGCTTTCGCCACCCTGCGTGTCGCATTATAACGAGAAGATGCCCATCACCTGATTCTTCCCTTCATATTCATGAAAGATATAGTCTTGTTTGTAGTGTTTCGGTATAGCCAAGATCAAGATAGTGATAGAATTTTAGTTTGCCATCAGCCAGCCAGCCACAGCCCAGCGCTCTATCTGCGAACTCTTTCGCGAAATGAAGAAGTCCTCCGAAACCACCACGACCCAAAGCTGTCCTCCTCTCTCGAGACAAGAATGAACACTCAAAATATTCTCCAACCATCAAACGTGGTCTTCAACTTTCCATGCATTCTGTTGAGACTATGCCTTTTGCGCTCCGCGGTGACGAAGAACCATGGCTGAAAAGCCTTTAGACGCGTGGACTTCCTTCAACAGGCATACATACTTGTTGCATGCAATCTTTTGAGGTTATGCCTATTCGACCCGCCACGGATCACGACTCACAGGCAGCGAGCCATGCTGCACTAACTTCAACCCCCACCGAGAACAGGTCTCTGGCCCACCTCGATGCGCCAATCTTTCTTCCGCGCAGTGCTGCGCGATGAGCTTGCTAAGAACCAGAGACTGCTAGCTACACCAGCAAATCCTCGAGAGAAATACATATTGCAGTGCATAATCATGTATCATACATAGCGTCTTATCTAGTTATTCATTCATTGTACAATATTTGTCTCGCTCATCCGTGTTGATCAGCTTACTCTCTTGCTTATAGCACCCAGAATGCATTCGGCGTCGCGTTGAAGAGCGTCGTAAACATGCTCTGATGCGCACATTTCCCTTTGGGATCCAACTGTCGAAGCAGTGATCTTCGTCTCCGAATCGCTTTCTGTTGCGAGTCCTCGATTCGACGCGTCTCTTGAACAAGGGCAGCCCGTTGTTTGCAATAGCCCTCTTTGCAATCCAGCTTTTCATTGTCTAGAGCAGTCATTTCACACAGCATGAAGCGCTTCATGATGTCTCCCTGTGATTGCGACAGCTCTAACGCATGTTCCATAACCTCAGCTTGACGAAGGGTTGCGACAAGCGTACACTGAAGTTGGACAATGTACAATGATGTTGGTAGCTCATTCTTTCCACCTGTCGTTAGCGCAGCCCGCGCATGATGGGGTAGGATACCCCGTTTACTACACCGCTGAATCTTCGACGAAAGGTGCTGTTGCTTCTGGCGAAGTGTCTTCACCTTGTTGGTGTGGTATGCACTGTCCACATCACGTTGATTGCGAGCAAGTTGGACCTCCATTCTCAGCTTGTCAAGTTGAGCGTCCATGTGATCGTCGGATGCTGTTGGTTGTGTCATGATGATCGTCGAAGTAAGTTATGTCTTGGTTTAGCACTGAGTTGGGAATAGCGCAAGACTAAGGATCTTCGTTGTTCAATGGAATCAAGGGGAAAATCTGCATGCAGCTCATTATTTTGTGAACCACGACACTTTTTCTCTGCAGTCTTGTCACGAGAGATGGTGTCTTGGATACAACCGCCCAAGACAGCACAGACACGATTGATTGCCGTGACAGAACGATACACTTTTGAAGAATGACATGGCGAAGTGAACGATATTTGGTACCAATCATGTAAATTCTGACGAAGATAGAGTTGCATCACTTAGGCGGACAACCATGTAGGCGTGCAACCGCATGCTACTCACATCATGATACTGCTCAATCGTGCACCAGATACTGAATCGTAGGGACCGAGTTTACGAGACTGAGAACTGACTCACTCATTCATTCACCTTGTTCATACCTCCCCACGGATATCTATACTTAATAGATCTGCTATTGTTGGTGTGCGGGGAGCCCAGTTAGTTAGTTGTCACTTACCGCGGCCAGTAGAAACCACTCCTTTGCGATAAGCAATCATAACTCCCTCTCCTACACGGCATCAGTACTGGGCGGGTAAGTGAGAAGGCGCCTCGTACTTTTACACAGGGATGCGCAGGCAAACTAGAGAGATCAAGAGATGCGTAGCCCGGACATACCACAGCAACACAAGCCATAGCATGTCTGCTGTCGCAAGGATACATGATACTCGGCGTATGGGCCAGCCTCCTCGGCGATGTGCTGTCGCCATCAAGGCAGAGCGGCCTGGGAAATACTAGGAAAAAAAAACACTTTACGAGAATGACAATAGCGAAGTGAAAGATCTTTAGAATCAATCACGTTCGTCATCACTACGATAGAGATGCATCACGTAGACGGAGGACCAAGTACTCGTGTTCATGTCGGGCGCAACCACGTGATACTGCTCAATCGTGCGTCGGATACTGAACCATAGGGACCAGGTTTAGGGGCTGTGAGCTGACTTATTCAAGGTACACCTTGTTCATACCTCACTACATATAGATACGATCTAGCTAGGTGTGCAGGGAGAGACGAGAGCCCCAGTCTGTTGTCGCATACTGTAGCCACCAGTAGGAACCACTTTGTGGCGATGAATCAGAAAATCTACCATACCGCCCTCCTTTTGATTTTTCACAGCAATTCATAGTAGCTAGAGATGCGTGGGCTGGGCTGGGAGCCTTGGCGCAATCATGTTTTGCTATCGCATCAAAGATACAACCTTCTCGGAGATGTGCTGTCGCCACGGAGTCACCGAGGCCTGAGAAGCTTTTGGGTCTCGGCGATGATGCGTCGCTCTTGGTTCTTCCACCGTTACCATGACACTGGTTGCGCTACTCGGGCAACATCAAAAAGCTTGTGTCTTCCACTTTTTGAACAGCACTTGAAGTATTGTGGCTCATAATGGTTACGCGGACGTACCTGTACTCGTAGGAGCATCAACTTGCAGCATCTGTTACAAAGGATCCCTCTCATCTTAGAGTTGGTTATGCAAACCTAATGCTAACAGAAGAAATGCTCTTCTAATATATGTTAGATACTAGCATGTAGTTGCCACCATAATTGAGGGCTAGCCCTCCCTGGCTTGTGGCCTGTCCGACAGAACACAGTCACCCCGTCTACTCCTGCGTCGCTTGCACCCAAACAACTGGGGCTGAAACATTTCCCATGAGCTTGCTCCAAGAACTGTTCATTTGACTCTTGAAGCTCGGCTTGAAGAAGGAACTTGGCGACAGGTCCTTCAACCGAAAGGAGGCCTCTTTCTTTGGCTTCTCTTTGGGTCGCATCGATTGCACCTTGAGATCCATCTCTTGTTTTTCCACCAACAGCACATTCTTTTCACACGTCATGTACCTCTTCAACATTGTCTTGTATTTTTTTCGTCTCTTGCGTTCCTTGTCTCGCACTTCTTCTTGATGAACAAGCGAGAGCAACTTGACTTGAAGATCAAGTGCATAGCGGGGCGGGGCGCTGTTGAGACCACCGTGTACCTCTAGCATCATTTGCTTATAATTGAGGCGACACTTGAGAAGCGTCTGAATGCGGTGCTGGGCAAACTCAAAGGCTCTTCGACCCTTGACACACGCCTCTTGATGAGCCTTGCGATCCACAGATCTCTTTGTTCGAATCGCCGAAATCTCCTCTTTGAGCTTGGTAATTTTATCGTCCAACATGATAAAGAATAATGAGAGCTGAGGGGGGAATGTGCGAACAATTGAGTGCGAACAAGAGAATGAGAGCACGGGGTGGGTCTGCAACAACGATTAGAATTGAGCCAAGAACCAACCAGCCTGGGTTGCAGAGATGTGGGATCCGTGAGATGGATGTGGCAACCAGCGGTGCATCTTTCTTCTTTTAGCGACACTAACGGCAAACATGGATTCTCGAACGGGCTGGGAACATACTTTAGGCATATTACCATATGTATGAACCGTCATTGATACTATTTCGGAACGCATTGAAGCTCGATTGTACAGGGGAATCCTTACATATCCCCTAGGGATCGCGTCTTGATCCATCATGTAGGCAATTATGGCCAAAATCCGATGGTATCCAAATATTGTACGCACACGCGAACATGTTTAAACGGTATGATAGAATGGAAACTGTTATGCGGACAATATTGGCTATCAGAAACCTTCTCAACGAATTATCATGGTCAAATCAATTATTGTATGCAGCCTTCCTGATACCACACGTCTCTCCTAATCATTCTACGTGATGCTTGATTGTGTGAGTTCTTGAAAGACAACCAAGGGACCACATCTTCTAGTGACCAAAATGTCACAGAAGGATGGCGATTTGATGGGTAAATAGACGTTACGGAAGTATCTTGGCTCCTTGTTGCTCACTGGTTGTGCTTGTGACACAAGTGATCGATGTACATGTTCAAAGTATGACGGCGCGGAAGCAGGTCTCCTTGTTGCTCTTCTCCTACATTGTCACCCTACCTCCACGACAATTCAAAACAGTATGTCGTTGGACCTATCCATCAGCAAACCACTACTAGCAAAGCCGTCGCCGTTGTCTTTAGAGGGGTATTTCTGCGGTAGAAGACGTTACGCAAGCCTCGCTTTTGGGCGCGAGCCGCGATCTTGCTAACCTGATCCGCGATGTCAGACATGATGGTGACACCCAGCCATTGTTATCTCCTGAGGGTTGCGTCCTGTTGAGTCTCGGCCAGGGAAGTATACACTGGATTACCCACCCTCCTTGTCGACTTAGAACATCGAGCATGTCGGACCCACCCAGCAGCAAACCCGTCGCCATCGTGACTGGAGGTACAAGGGGTATTGGTCAAGGAATCGCATCCGCCCTGGCAGATGCAGGATTTGACTTGTTGCTCACGTACAATACGAATAGGGAGGCTGCTGATGAGTTTGCCGCTTCGCTAGTACAATGTCGAGTGGAATGTGTGGGGGGCGACATTTCTCTCGCTGAAACGCGGGATGCCATCTTCGAATGCCTCGATGCCAAGTTTGCAGAACAAAACCTTCAAGTGATGGTCCACAATGCAGGTCAGTACGTGGGAGTCACGTCGGACAACTCGGATGGCTTGAGTAAGACAAAACCACTCGCGTTTGGAGATGGATCGTTGTTGGACGAGCATGGAGCAACAAACTTTGACGCGATGCACTATTATCAGCGCATGTACGGAGAAGCCTTTGTCGATTTGTGTGAGCGAAGCTTGCTTCGCATGATGGACGGCGGTGGATCGATTGTAGGATTGAGCTCTCCAGGAGTTGCAGCTCATTTGTATCGTCCAAGCCCCTTGTACTCCCTACCAGGAACGGGCAAGTGCCTCATGGAGTACTCCATGCGCATCTACGCCGTTCAAGCAGCAGAGCGCAATATCAACGTCAATGTAGTGGTTCCAGGAGTCACAAAGACGGACGCATGGACAAAGCTTTCCGAAAAGGAGGGCATGGAGTTGGATGATGTACTCGCAGCAGCCGTGGAGCGCTCCATGCCAATGAAAAAGTACCTCGTTCCTCGTGATATTGGAAACGTTGTGGCGTTTCTATGCTCGGATGCTGGTAGGCCAATCACTGGAACAATTGTGCCCGTGGATGGAGGTCTTCACTTGAAAAGATGAGTCCTTGTTGCCGAGGGGGGTTGCTGGTAGGTGCGTTGTTGTTAGCACCACCATTCAAGAGGCCTGACCACGCCGGGCTGCTACGAGCATCCTGTGGTGACCATGGTGTTCCTGCAAGACTAGTCTAAACGCGTAAATCGAAGAACTCCGCATAGCACGAAACATGTCAAGTTGAAGCTTAGAGTAGACCACCACTCCATAGTTTTCCTTCTTTTTTGCGCCAGCCACGGGGAGAGTAGGAGAGTCACCCAGCGGTCGGGCTGGAAACAGGCAGGGTACACACTACTAGACATTTGCTTCGTTGTCTGTGTACACCGGGTAGAACTAGCTACATTGATATCTACTGAAGCAACAGGATGTGTGGTCTCATAGCCATGTATGTACGAACTATGGTAGATTACCATAACTCTCGTCGGTAGTGTAGTACCTAAACCAAATCGTCAGATTCAGTCCTATCAACCTTCAACTTCCATGCGAAGAACCCTCGCAGGCCGGTCTTACCTGGTCAATCGGTCCCCACTTAAAACTTGACGAAAGAGAGGCGGACATGACGTGTAACTAAGGTAGTAGCGTCATCCATTTCTTCTTGAATGAGAGTTGGTGTCTTCCTTTCACCGGTTCTTCTTGGACGAGACAGAAATCATAGTACAACGCGATTCATCGGAGCACTATCTTTCTCATATCGCTTCTTCGTACAAGAGGTACTCGCCAAAATGTCCACGCTTCAGTCTACATGTGGTGCAAGGCAGTCGCTGGGGATACGGCAAAACGGCTTATTCCCGTAGCAAAACCGCTGGTGCTGCTGGGTCTAATAAGCCAACGAAGGATCAATCGATCGATCGATTCTACCAGAGCCTGTTATGTACCGCTTGTCTGTCGTTTATATTCTGTGCACAAGATAACAGCAATAGCTTGTCGACGTGTTTTCATTGCACCCATAAAGCGCGGAGGGGGCGCTGTGCAACAGTTGTAGGAGGTGTGTCGCATTGAGGATACTTATATGTTCGTAGTATTTGTGTTTACTGCTGATCTGTGTTGGTAGGCTGATCTGTTGTGGCAACAAACACAACCTTGCAACTGGCATACAAGTTCTCTGGAGATGCCTAATTTGATTTTCTATTTTGGACGGCCTTCTCGATGTTTCTTTCGCTACGTTTTTGTATTTATGTTCTCGTGGCATGATAATTTTGAACTGACAGGTAGGCCAGCCTTTTGGGGGGATTTGGCAAACAAGTTCTCTTCCTCGATATGCTTTCCTAACTCACCGACCACCAAGCTTGTAATAAAGTCTAGATGACCTTCCGAGAACTCCACTTCTGAGGACCAAGGCTACGGATGGCATGAGTCATCTGGTCGATTAGTGTGCGTCATAGGCGATAACTATTAGCCCTGTCTCGCCAACGATGCTCGATAGTTGTGTGCATGTGCTACCAGAGAAGATTAGCAATGCGAGTGCCGCCTAGTAGCGAACTTGGGTCACACTCAAAACATGTATAATGGTTTCCAGAGGTCCAGCGGGCAGTTTTCCGCTTAAGAATAAGGATTGACTAGGAACCGGCCGCATCGGAGAACAGTTCTGATATCCATAGCCTGAAACTGCACTCTTTGAAGTGTGTCCAAACTGGCACTTTCAGCCTTCCAACTCGCGAAAAACCTCGCAGACGACTGATCCCGGATCGCAACCAGCGACAATGAATGAACTCAGTGTGAGGTCCACAGGGCATGTTTCGAGCATCGAAGAGACATTCGGTAAGGGCTTTTCGTTCCTCCTTGCCCAATCAATACCAGCATCATTTAAAGGCCGCCTTTAACAGCCGTATTGTGGGTTCGTGGATAATGTGGCTGGATACCGGCTGGCAATATCTAGCCTTATCGCATTCGTCACAGGTATCACTCTTTGCCTCTGTACTCGGCATAATAGGTAAGCCACTGGATTGCCAAAAACGTCAAGCAAGACATTCTTCATGGCTACATGTTGAACTACAAATCCCGCGGTTCTCAGCGTCCTGGATCAAGAGACATTTAGAGCTCGTACATGTAGAATAAGGACCAATAAGGGACCAATAATAGTCTTGTTGATCCGTGGATGTGGGGTTGTATTCCTGGAGGAATCCATGAATGATCTTTGTGAGCTGCACCCTAATTCCTCTCTTGTAAGATGAAAAGGCGAGACCATCAGCAGCGTAGCGGTATCCGGAATCTAGCACTCAGGTAAGTCACGCAGCGACACCGTCTTCAACCTGCAGCTATGATGGAACAATCGTTGAAGTCGCATTATGATACTTATATAATATGGTCCAAATTGTGCTGACGTTGTGCATGAAAAGACAAGAGATGTCGAGCATGAAAGATCCTTCAACATCAAAAGTGTCCACTCTTGGTCCACTCTTCTAAATTCGATACCAAGAGGTTGAACTTCGCCGATGTCGGAAACGTAACAACAAGAACATGTCTCATTTGCCACGAACCACGGAAAACAACGTCAGAGAGCCTCGTCACAAAGGATAAAAGTTCCGTTCACCATAAAACCCCAACTTTTTAGAATGAATCCAACTGGAGTAACTTCGTCAACTTAACAGATCTCGCCATGTTTTGCAAGCAAGACGTAAACCAGCGCAGGAGGCTAGTTGACTACACCAAGCACCGTCGAGATGATATGGCATCCAACGGAAACCACACGTTACTGTGTCAACTGTCACCATCGGTTTCCAAGAAGTCAATAATAAGGATCTTGCACGAGGACGAATCTTTCGGGTCGTCATCTAGCAAAAGTTCTGCAAGTTCTTCTGAGGAGCCCATTGACTTTATATTGAAAGTTCCAAAATTCCGTCGACAGAACTCATCCAGTCTCTCGAGGGAACAGCTACTGGTGGAGTGCGATAAACACGTAGGTCTCTTCGAGAAGGAAGAACGAAAGAGGAGGCTCAGCTTCGAGAGAAGGAGTTCATCAGAAAGAGTGAAACGAACAAGCCTGATAAGTGTGATACTGAGTCGCGATCTCCAAGATGGAGACAATGAACCAGTATTATTCAGACGGAGGAGTTCTCAAAGGTTTCCTTCTGGTAAACGTTGACCAGAAGTCACCCTAAGACGACAAGTACTAAGAGCGATCAAAACAAAAATTATTTGCTAATCCTTTTTTCAAGATTACTTGATAGAATAGCTTGCTTCAATGCAGCGTACGAGACCATATCCCTCAGAAATACCATAAGCAGCCAGCTGCATGCTTCAACGAGGCGTTGGTGTACTACAATATCTCACTGCCCCTACTCTTCTTGCGCAGCTCATTTGACTTGGTCGCAACCAGATATGGTCGCGACTAGACTTCAGTACGTTGCCACGATTCAAAATGATAGCGTGATCGACCTCAATGACTGACCTGCTTTGGCCTGTCCTCCGTAGATAATCACGGACCCTTTAGAGCGGGAGCAAACATCTAGTCGTGAAGACGCCCTTCCTAGATCTTCAATCGGCTTCTTACGGTGATGGACAACACACCAAGTTCAACGTTGGAACGGGTTCGTACGTGATCTTGGAAGTCCATGCCAAACCATCTGCCTTGGTAGATAGAACTTCGGGGCTTACCAAAGCAAATATGCAAACGTGAACATATTCCACTACGCAAGTATTGCACGTGATCGACTTCGCTTGTGATCTTACATAGTCTCAAGTTCAATATTATACCGGGTTGCGCGCACTTGGATGTTAAATCAAGGCCGTCCTACCGAGAAGAACGTTGTCATCGAGCCTGTTGAAACGTGGGCACCCACTAGTCTAGATATGTTCCACAGCAGAAGGATTCTACTCGTGATCTTGGTTTAACCCTTCAACATTTGACTGGGTTAAGGTTCTTGGTGAAGTTCAATTCAATCTTTCCTCTTTGATCAACGTCGGAGCCTAGTAGTCTAAGGCAAAAGCAATCGTCGAAACGCGATCACACTCTCCACGTTATATTGCTTGGTTCTGCTGTTCGTCTTGGACCGCAACGTTTTCAAGGACAAACTGGCTTATTGACAAAGTTCACTTTTAATAATGCTGTCGACGCCTATTCAAGCAAGGACTCAAAAGGGATTATTCACTAGGTAATGTAATCGATTGATATTACTAGTGGTCTTGTATCGCCATGTTCCATGAAAGACCGGGTTGTGGGTTCTTGGAAGTTCACTGGTTTACCAAGTTGACTGGGTAGTTAGATGTCACTTTATTTCTCCAGATATAGCTCGTTGATGGTATGAGCCAATTTGCCGTAAATACTCAAGCTGCGCGTTTCATTATCCTTGCTGTCGAAACAACAGATTCAATTCAAGACGTATTGGTCGCTCGGCCACTGGTGTACGATTTATTCAGCGGCGATCCGCTTGAGGACAATGATGTAGTTTTTAAAATGGGTTGTTCTGATTGAGAAACGCCGACCAATCAAGCTACGACAGTGAAAGTGCACACGACTTTTCCAACTCGGACGGACTGACAGTCGACGTCTTTGCGCATCCTTGCTCCTTCAACCCAATTGGAATGACATAATATGTGCATTTGATTAGTGTTCCTATGGATCTTCAGTGTACCATAACGCTTTCCACCGCTGACAGTATCTATTGTGAAGCTACCAGCGGCAACGATCAGAACCCGATAGCCTGACCTTTCAACGTTGGACCGCGACACATGTGTGTTTGAGACAGAACGCTAGATCCCACCTTCTCTAGAGATGATTCTGACAAGCACGTGGCAAGTGTGCAATTGTTGTAAGGGAACCAGACAGGAAATCTTGTTGGGAAATGTCCATCAGGAATCACACTACTTTGACTAAGAGCTGGTGGCGCAGCTTCACAGTAGTAGAGTTTCTGCTGGTAACTTCTTTTTGGTGGACCTCAAGGTGCGATTCGGATTGTTCGATGCAACCTGCAAATGGCGAGGCTCTTTCAGTCTGGTCCTCCTTTTTAGAACAAGGATCGCGCTTTCAATCGTTTTACGCGCTGCACTGCTTGGCTCCGTCGCCGCTTTCACATCGCGGCTTGAACAGTATCGCGTTGCCTTGACTGGTCGAAGCCCTATACCGCCTGCATATTGCCAAATACTAGCCAAACTTCTGGTTCCACAAGAGTAGCTGAAATCCCTTTCACACGACGGCATTTCGTCGACCATTATAAAGCACCTGGCGATCGGTGGCGATAGCATACATGTGGACCGTTCGGGAAAGTAGAGATACCAGAGGAGGTAAGGCAAAGATTCAAAGACGTTAGCGCGGAGGCTTGACTGCGGGGAGAGTCTCGTGACAGAAAAGACCACAGGTGCGGGAAAGCCGAGTCGAACCTTCATCGATGCCACCTTCCTGGAGGAGATGTATAGTCAGCGATTTGTTCATCTCCGGGAAGCGATGTATATTCAACCACGTGTTCCTAGTAGCCGGCCCGTCGATCCCCGTCGATTCTCCTGTTCTTATTGCATCCATCGGTGTCAGTGATCGGGTAAGATTGGTAGCCATATACTTCTGCTGGCTTCTCCGAGAACTTTTGTAATCGACGTGTCTGCTGCCTTCAAGAGACCGCACAGAATGCGATCTCGCTCAGCAAGCACCGCAGTAGTCAAGACGGCTTATTCAATGCCATGATTAACTCCACATCATTCACAAACTGCCAGCGAACGATCGCCTTACCAAGAATACCCAAGAGCTGGTTCGCCACAGCACTGTCCCACGACGAAACGCGAGATTCAACAGATGGAATATGGTAGGTTATGGTGACACACTACCCTTTCGTGACTGATGTAACCTCTTGTATCATGTAATTGGAGAATGCTCGCTATTCACAAGGTTTGAAATATTTGTTCTGAGCAACAATCCATAGCCGGCAAAGCCTCGCACAACGAAGTTGTCTTGTGCACTCCCCTCTCTTCGCGACACGAAGCATTCCATTGTCGAGTTCACAACCTTCAATGGTCCGGGAAACATGTCCACTACCCCGTCAGCACAAACTTGCGTGTAGGTATCAGGGCAAATCCGGCACACATACACAAGTCACTTCAGGCATACCTCAACATAATCTTCGAGGTTCTATCCTGTCGTTGCGGTTGATGCCAAGGAAGAATCGGTCTCAACACCCCCCAAACCTATATAGGCCATTGTTACACAAGCATGGGCTCGCACAACACGCCTCGGATTCGCAAAATATGTGGTTGGTTTGGGAGTCAGCGGCGAGCTAAGCGTGTCGGTGTGCTTGCCCGCCCTCCTGGGTCATGTTACCAGCCCTCTCATTGTAGATTGTTTATTACTTTGATGGTAACACACGCCTTCGACGAAGAGAGGACAGCATCAAAGCCTCATCATCATCTTGCAGTGCGGGCATGCTCCTCAGACAAGCGCCTATTCTCCAAGTTGACACCAAAGATACCATTAGCTGGTCCAATCAAAACACAAGTATTCAATGACGCAAGATCACAGAGATGACATCACCTGATGTTTGGTATATTTTTCGAGCTCTTTTCAACGATAACGCGGGTCTTAAAAGGTCTTAATTTTATTTTCAGACCCTTGGTAGAA
>JAVCKV010234189.1:0-15761 GCA_032274145.1 Herpochondria borealis | reverse complement strand
GTTGGCGAGCAACAGCAGCACGACCAAGTTGAGACGTCGCCAGAAGGTGGGGATAAACAGCAGCTGGACCAAACGCCCGTTGAGACTTCGCAAGAAGGTGGGAGCCAACAGCAAGGCCAAGAGTCTGTAGAGACTTCACAAGGAGTTGGTGACCAACAGCAGCAGGGCCAGACACCTGTTGAGACGTCACAAGGCGATGATGATCAGCAGCATCAGGGGGATGATCCACCACAGCAGGAAGAAGATATGAGTGACAACTTTGGTCACTTGTTCGATAAGATTGCCAAAGAACAGTACGGGACAACGTTGGTGGGGAGTGCGCTCTGGAACTGGCAACAAGCGAATCTGGAACTGAGCTGTGGAACAAGCTTTGATCACCTGGGGTACACGTGGAACGATGATGAAGCATATGGATACGAAGGAGCTCATGTGGCGCTCAAGGATAGTTGGAGGACTGTCGTGGAAGCAATGGCAGAACCCCTGGATATTGCATACGATTCTCCTGTTGTTGAGATTGAGATTGTCGAAGACGATGGTACTCCGAAACCCAAAGCACCGAAACCTGCTCCAGAGGAAGTAGTCATACCGCAGTCGCCTTCGCGCAAGTCACGACGTCTCCATGGTGATACTGTGGAAGTTCGGCGTTCCTCTCGCACACCACGCCAGGTACAACCCTTTACGGTGGCGTCTCATGCTCCTCTCAGTTACGATGATGCCACTCTTGACTACAGCTCACTGTCTCAAAAGCGAAAGCGAGAAAAACCAAAGGTCCTAGTGACGCTACAGAACGGAACGATACTACAAGCCGACTCGGTTGTTTGTACCTTACCACTGGGAGTTCTCAAGTCTGATGCAGTCCGTTTCATACCTGAGCTGCCTCAAGCCAAGCGCGACGCTATTCAACAGCTGGGATGTGGCCTTCTCAACAAGTGCGTCTTATCGTTTGATCATGTATTCTGGCAGGATTCTGACTTTTTCGGTCTTGCAGGGGAACAGACACCCTTTCTGATCCTCAATGGACACAAGATTACCGGCAAGCCTATTCTGATTTTCATGTTTGGTGGCGAGTCAGCCTTTGATGTCGATGAAGACTGGACTGACAAGGATCTTGTGCTCGAATGCATGGCGGTTCTGCGCAAGATTTCGAAACAGATTCCTCCAGAACCGTTGGACTACATTGTCACGCGGTGGGGTCAAGATGCGTATGCGAAAATGACGTTCTCCTACGTCCCTCCCAATGTTCACGGCAGTGAAGCACTTGCCACCATGAATGAACCTGTGCTGGCAACGACAACGGAACCAAGGCCAATGATCTTGTTTGCGGGGGAGCATACCACTCCCTTTCATCCCTCCACGATCCATGGAGCGTTCATCTCTGGAATTCGAGAGGCCTACCGACTCGACTTGATGTTGGAGCCCCGACTCAACAACGGACTCGCCTTTAATCCATCGTTTCTGTACCAAAAGACGTTTTCACTCAAGAAAAAGAAGGATGCTCCTGGCCCTTCTCAGGCTGTCAAGGACGGAGCAGCAGGTCGAACACGAAAAGGAGGAGGAGGTGAGGAAGAAAGCCATGGTCGTCGTCAGGGGGTAATGGCACTTCGTCAGAAAAAGGGCGCATCCAGTTCAGCTCGACACTCTTCACGCAAGTCGTCGTCGTCTCCAGTTCCAATAGTGGAGACTGAACCCTCTCGAAAGAGTGCCCGCAAGGTCAAGTCTCCAGTGCCCTATCGTGACAACAACAACAACAACGGCGATGAAGAGGGTACTACCACAAGTAGTCACGATGCGGCGTCTCCAAATGCTACGAATGGGTACAACAACCGTGCTGCTCCAGCACTGTCGCAAGAAGAACGTACTCTACGGCGCTTGGTGCATGCCTACCCCAACTGGCAGGTCATTCAATCCAAGGTTTTACCTCTGTACGGTACCACCAAGAAGACGTCTGCTCTCAAGCAACGCTATCAAGCGATTCGACGATCAGCGAGGCGCAGTGACAAGTCTGTCGTCCTGCAGGATTGGACCGTGGGACAGGTCAAGCAAGCAGGAGCAGCAGCAGCACAGCATGATGCAGCAGCAGCAGAACGAAAGTCCAAGCGCAAGGTGGCATCACGATCCATTCTTGACTTGTGATGATTGGAAACACACACATATGCTTGACTTTGTCTGCACAAACAATACAACATGCTAGTAGCGATCGGACTAAAGCAACCATTCATTATAGGGACCATCTACAACAACATTGATCAATGGTGTGATTCAACGATTCATTAGTCGGCACAGCCTCGGGTATATCCTAGCAAGGCGTCTCCTCGGTTAGAAGAAGCGCCTTGTAGCTCAAAGTAATATCATTTTCTGTTGCATGATACAAATTTAAGGTCCCAAGTGTCCGTAAAGGAGGTACTGAACAGTAGCACCCAACCAGGCAATCATGGCAAGACGACAGTGGACGATTTCCGACTCCTTTCTGTAGGCCAATTCATCAGGGTTCATCTTGCTAATGAGGTCGGGGTAGTTCCAGCCCAAGTCACCTGGCTCACTGCCATCGTAGTGCTTGTTGAAGTTGGCAAGCTCAATGGCACCGATACCCAAAAAGATTTGGAGGTTGACAGCCCAACCCACAGTGCTCGGGGCAGTAAAGGGGTTTGTGTCAGTGTAGAGATCACCTGGGAGGAGGAATCCTTGGGACTGGACCACCATACCGGTGATTGCAAGCATGCACATACGTCCGTGCTTAAGCTCGGCCCAACGGGCGTAGGTAAGATCGGCTGAGAGAGAGAGAGAGAGGAGTGTGCGTGTGTGTCATTTGGTGAGATGAAAAGTAACGGGATGGAAGAAGCAAAGCAAAACAACAAGACAACACTAACCTTGGATCTCAGAAAGGCCCATTGGGTCAAAGCCCATATCACCAGCCAAGGAACCATCAAGCTTCTCTGGTCGGGTGAGGAAAGGAATAGATTTGCTCATATCGGCGTTACTGTAAAGTAAAAAGAGAGAGATCAACAAACACATCATGAGTCAAACGAACGCACAGGCAGTCATCGGAGCGAGCAGTGTCATGTTCGTACTGTACTTACAGAGCAACAGTTTGGGGAGCAGCCTGTGGTGGGAAAGTCAGAGATAGATGAAAGGTGAGACAACTACATACAAAGTAAAGTGGGAACGCATGAACCTGGCTAGATGAAATCTCCGCAAGTGGTCCTAGTGGTTGCCTCGCTTCTGAGAGAGCACTTTCCAATCAAAATCGAGAATGTTCAACCTCCGAACGGAATGAATCCAATCCGTCCTACATCCATCTATAATAAATTCTCAACCTTCCTTCCTCTGATTGTCAACGCACATACCTGCGGGGCAGGGGCAAACGCAGCGGCCGAAGCCACCAAAAGAGCAAGAACAGCGGTCTTGAAAGCCATGGTGAAAGGGTGTAACGACGAGAGTTAGTACAAAAGCGCACTCTCGCAATCGGCGGGTACGGCAAAGCTACGTAGAGAATGATTTGGATCGCGAGATCTCAAGGTTCAACCAAATCCATCTTGATTATTGAAGAGAAACTTGCGATTCCAGATTCTAGGTGATGTTCGTTTCAGCGTCAGTCCGCCTGGCAGTTGGGATGGCAAGCAAGTAAGATAAAGAAGAAACGGACAGACGTGGCCATGAAGATCAAAATTGCTTTTTAGAACATTTTCGAATGACTACAACATTCCCGATTCCCTCCATTTTCCAAACAGACTAAAAAGAGGAAAGAAAGAGTTGGCGAGACATCTTTGCTATGTGCTATTGAGGACATACAGCAGACTACGAACAAAGTTGAGGTAGTAGATAACATGTGGTAGTTCCTGGAGTAGGTAGGTACACCCTAATCTGACAAGTCTTCGAGGCTCTGACGTGACATCTATCTTCCTCATAAGTTGACTGGCTGGACTGAATGAAGGATACGAGAGGCAATCACGGGTGCGTGGAGAATTCGAGTAGCGTTTCGTTTGCGAAGGAATGGTTCTCATCGTATAATAATAAATGCGAGGCATACTATACTGGTCCAGTTAGTGGTCTTTGTACCCCTCCGATGGTCCAGTTAGTTGTTTTTCTCGTGAATTTTAATATGCGAGATCTCCTGGCTTGGATCCAGCCTAGTGCTGTATGCGTTGCAATCAATGGTTGACAACGACACGTATGTACTTAGCGGCTTGAGGTACTCTGCTTCGCATATGATCGATGCGATTCGACAGCACCTCTTTGCAATCGGTCCCTTCAAGATGTTACGAAGGACGCGCTGCTGTCTTCAACAACATGAACCATTTACTGCAATCTGCACATATCTTCAATGAGAATGGATTTTGTAATCAGCTCTTGAAGACATCGCGGGAGCTTCTAATAGGTGGTCGCCAGTCAGTCAAAGCCAGGTAGGTTCGTCGTAGGTGGTCTATTGTTTTATGAAGCTCGCTGGGGTTGTGAGAAACCCCAAAGTTGGATGACCATTTGGGTGCTGGGTTCTCACACCACTCACACCAGGGTTAAATCACGGGCTCCGACATCCACATTGTTCAATGTAATAGCCATGACGCTTGGTCGTTATTCATGTACTGTACTATAAAGCGTAGAAAACAGAGTTGCTTCTCCTCTGGGGCTTCAACTTCGCGTCCTTACCTGAGACTCCACGAGCACTTGGCAACGTCAGATTTCTGTTCAGTACATATGACGTTTGGTCGCTGCCATATACAGGTATGTACTATAATTGTACTTAGAACAAACTGACAAGAATATGCGTCGTACAACAACGCGCTGTCACTTTTTGTGATTGGCGTTCCGAGGAGTTCCTTCCGTGATTGGGGCTTCAACTTTGCTTCGTCAAAATCTCACATCCCGACTGCACCGATGAGATGCGCGTTATTGATCATATTCGCATCTATTTGGCAGTATGTCCCCGCCACGGTGTACGAGACGACGCGGAGGAACATGAGACATTCGTTTCGCACTCTGTCT
The DNA here is from genome assembly GCA_032274145.1 of Herpochondria borealis. Taxonomy (NCBI): domain Eukaryota; phylum Rhodophyta; class Florideophyceae; order Ceramiales; family Ceramiaceae; genus Herpochondria; species Herpochondria borealis. The sequence continues at coordinate 10,781 of JAVCKV010234189.1, read as the reverse complement.
TATGTAGAAACTACGAAGAAACTTCAAGCGTGTCAACCGAGAATTCTAGGTGGGCTGTAGCATGCATCTCACTACACTCTCGTGAAACAACAATACGAACATGATGCAATGAAGCACTATACGAAGCAAGTTAAGAACACAGCCCCTCAACTCTCTTCGTTTCACTTACGTCTCATCTGTCTACATGCGAATCGTTCGATCTAAAGACAACGACAAGGAGATGGAGGAAGAGGCGCCTGTAGATTTGTCTCAAGAGGACAGCGCATCGTTATCGAAGCATCAAGTTAAGAAGAAGTTCTCTGGTGAGAGCACAGATCTCAACAAGAAGTCTGCTGTAGCCCCAACTGCTTCTGCTTCGGAAGAGGTGACGACGAAGAACCGTGGCAAGGAGGAGGAAGAGCTTGCTACGAATATGGGGTCAAAGGATACGCTAGCTTCAGTAGACGCAGCAGCCAATGGAGCCGAGTTGGAGTTGATGGATGTTGCACAAATTGACCAAATGCTCCCTATTGCCGCGCTCTGTGCGTTTGCTGTCTGGATTCTTCTCTTTGGTTTCACCTACTATATTACTCCTCGAGACGAATGGGTCTATTTGGAACGACGTGAACGAGACGCTGGAAAACTTGCACTGTTCGCCACGATTATCACTCTCATTTTTATACTCATCCCTCACTTCCTCCTCATCAAGCCCCAACGCATCCGACGAGGCGGTCTCATTTTCGCCTCTGTCACGGTTCTTCTCATTGCCATGAGCACCAATGCAGCCCTGTCCTTCTTTCCCACCGTTTACAAAGTGGACCGCATCACGCGCTCTCGCGTCTATTTGATTCGTTGGTGCGAATGGGTCCCACTGTCCGGCCTCATGACCTTTTTAAGTGAAATTGTGGACCTTCCTCGGCACAAGCACAATCTACGCGCTCCCATCTTTGTATCCCTCTGTCAAACTCTCAGCTGCTTTAGTGGCTACCTTTTACCATTCTTTCCTTCCATCATGGGGTGGTCCGTCGTCATGATCTTCTCCTTTGTGACCTATCTGGTCATGTTCCCACGGCTCTACTACAAGCACCGTAAATTCAAAGCAGCCACGCGAGGCACGTCGCTCCTTTCGATTGAAAAGTATGATCGCATTCGATTTGCCTACCACCTACTCTTTTCCTGCACCTGTCTCTGGACCGTACTGGTACTCATGTACTTTGTCAACATGTATCTTCATTATTTTGTACTTGAAGAGATGGATGATATCACCAAGGGTCACTCGACCGCCATGTTGGTGGATACGTTTTTCGATGTACTGGCCAAGTCGGTCTACATGAAGATTATTGTCGATGTCCACTCACTTGTGTTTGACTCTGGGAGTCGTGCGCAACGACAATTGGGTGAATTGCACAAATTAATGGCAACCCTGTGGGACAAGTCGTTGGATGTAATCATCATTTCGGTGCGCAACGGAACCAAGGCAACCACCATGTTTTCGCCATCCTTTCCACTTTTGATTGGTCGTATGGAAGAAAGTCACCACCTTATCAAGTCGTCGTCGTCCAAGACAACAAACCAACCCCCGCCGTCCAAAGCACTGTTTCTTGAAAGTACCTTTGCTGACAAATCACCCGATACCTACGACTTGGATGGAAATACAACAGCTGCCTACCACGTCGACTCTTCTTCTGCAGCACCACTTGGTTCCGACTCTGTCATTCTTGAAACAGTTCCCGACGAAGAAGCTGATCGTGCCATGCGCCTCGTGGCTCAAGCATGGAGTCGAATGCCTGAAATGATGAGCAAGGCGAACAATACTACTACGAGCAGTAGGCGCAAGTTTGCTAGTTCGACACTTGTCATGCACACAATGGAACGTATTGGCAACGACGACGACAGCTACGGCAATGACTGTCACTGTGAAATTAAAGTATCTCGACAAGAACATGGCCTCATTGCCATTGTTCGAGATGTCACGGAACATCACAAGCGCTTTGATGCCGAACGACGAGCACACGCGGCAGCTGTGGCAATCGATTTACGCGACATGAAGTCAAGAATGGACTTTTGGCGAGCATTGAAATGTGTGATTCGTTACGCAACAGCTATGTTCATGATTTGGAGCAGCTGCGATCCATGATTCAATCCTCCTCCTCCGAGAAGGCTACTGATGGCAGCTGGGTGTCCCAAAACAACAGGAATCAATCTCGTCGGTACATTGAAGAGTTGGACCACATGTTGCATGAGATTCTGGATACCGTCCTGGCGGAAGCCATGGCACGAGAAGTCGTGCATGAAGTCTACCATCCGAGACTCGAGCGACTTGACGTGAAAAGTGCCTTGATGCAAGCAGGTGGTTCCGAAAAGTCCAAATCGGATCGCTTCTCCATTACGTGCACTGTTCCCCAAATGCCCTACCTCATGTTGGATCCACAAATGCTGCAATACATTCACCGCAATGCAGTCTCGAATGCCTGCAAGTACGGCAGACGAGATGGACGAGTCGATACCAAGATTGGTTACAATTTCGAAACAGAAATGCTCACCATTGATGTGGTCAACGAACCTGGCGATGCGCATGAAGAGCTCGTGGAATTGGGCCCCATTGCCAGCGATGCCGTCTTTCAACAGGGGTCCCGATTGCACATGCACATTCAGCGTCACGATTCGCGCATGTCCTCCGGCGACGGAGCTTGGATCATGCGCAAGTGCGCCAAGACTATGGGAGGAGACTGCGGTATCATGTTTTTGTCGGACCGAACCATTTTCACCTTTTCCTGTCGAGGAGAACCACTCACAGTGGTCGAGTGGTCGTCCGCGTGCGACTTTGAAGTCCCCTCTGGTACGTGGGGGGTCGCCATTGATGACTCCAAGATTCAACGAAAGCTGCTGAGTCGCATGTTGACGACTCACATTGGTATTGATGAATCAAGAACCATTATTCTTGGAAAGGACGCGTCCGATGTTGACGAGCTAGGAATCGTCATCAAACGTCTCGTCGCAGAAGACTCAGAGAACAAGATTGTCGTTTTGGTGGATGAAAACTTGGACTATGGAGATGCTGAGGGTAACGAGAGCAAACATTTGATGTTCTCCGGTTCCAAGAAGATGGAGGATGTTCTATCTTCCATGACTGAGGAGAAACAACGCTCTCGTATTCTCGCACTGGTTCGATCCGCAAACGATTCTTCTGACGACCTGGCCATTTATGCAGAGAGAACGCATGGTTATTTCCCCAAAGCACCAATGAAACGGGAGCGCGTCAGAGAAATCCTAGGTAAGTATTCTTGAACTGTTGCTGCTTGTTTTTCTAGAGAGCCTCCCCTTCTCCCTGTTTCTCCCTCCTCTCTCGTGCGTGATGTCTTCCAATTCATTATTGGACTCACACTTGTGTTTCTCTAATAGCTCCACTCTGGGCAGACCGTTTCTTGGCGACACAACATGTCGAAGCAAGTCCCAGTACGTCCGAGCTATCGGGAGAAGACGACAGTATGGAGCAGGAGGTACGGCACATGGTGGAAGGAACTGTCAATATCATGGACAACGCCCTGGCGACGGATACAGTACAAGCTCATTGGCCCTCCTTGTTGTCCACATTGCATTCCCTCAAGGGTGATATGATGGTGATGGACATGCCGTCGAGCGACCTGGTGTCGGTTGTCGATATGATTACAGATCTTCGTGGAGACAAGCCGCCAGTGGATCTACTCCCAAAATGGGAGAAAATCAAGGAAAAGTTGCAGCAGGCAACTCAGGCGGCGTAGGTAGCAACGTGCACGTGTTGGAAACGATTGGTCTTCCGCGATGGGCGCGATGACCGACTACTCTTGGGGTGCTGATAGCCAAGAGCGTATCGTTGCGGTGTAGAAGATTTACTACTCTAGAGTGCATGTTATTCTGCTGCATTGTAGTAGTGCTAGTCAATGTATGCTCGATCATTGCGTCCCGTGCGAGTCCGTCTTTTTGGTAAAGTAGTACGTAGATCTCACCCTCTATAACAGAGCAAGCTACGTACAATAATGCCAGCTACGTACAACAGCTACAAAGAGACACAAGGCCTATGTAGACGAACAGATTCATTATTAGTCATGCTAATAGACTGCCTGGCGCTTGATTACGGAATGAATTGCAAGTCGTACTGTTGCTGGAAAGTACAGACCTTAAGTGGAAGTGTTCCAAAAACTACACCAGTGCTGCCTGTTCCAGCGTCGACTCGCTTCGGCAGTACAATGCAAGCGCTCCAACAAATGGAAGAAAAAGAACACCACTCGCATGTAGGTGACAAGGCTCTCAAGGCTTCGTAATGCAAAGTTTGCGTATTCGTGATCAACGGCATGATCACCTAGAATTGACAATACAGCTCCATATGCGGCCGGCAAATACCTGAGGCGACTGGCCACATACTTAGACCGTGCTTGATGCTGAGTCGGAGGGAGCGTAGCGCAAAAACAACGAAGCAATTCTCTCCATCTGAGCTTGCCTCTCGCGTTTTCACTCTAGGCTGTCGCTTCAGGGGCAGCTTACCAACGTCTGAGATCATTTCAGACAAATTGGTGGATGCATCGACTGGTTATGGAGCGTGGAGAAGCATGCTTCGTTTGGCAGCCAAGATGTTCTGGGAAGCCTTCTTCTTTTGCATCCTTTTTGGCATCATAGTGATCACACCTTTTGAGGCATCGGCAAAGCAACGGCCCGCATCTTCGCAACACCTAATCGTGTAACCTCCGAAGGACAGACGCCTCGAGTGTTGATACTTGTTACAGATGCTAGCTTGGAAGCCATGACGAAAACAATAAGATTTTGATCAAGTTAATGAGGTTCAGAAAATTCTTCGGGTGTTGCTCTACATGGGACATTTCCGAGCTGTTCGGATGGAAAGAATGGTTCCTGTTTCGTAACGCGACGCCTCTCAGGTCTAGAAAAGGCACACTGGTAAAACGGACTGTTTGATGAATGTTGCCACTGCGACTGGCTGTAAGTTTAGATACTTTAGGCCCGTCGCTCTCCGAGGACCCGGCGTGTACTCATCATTCTTGGCAGCGCAACAGTTGCAACCTAGGACCACTAAAGACAAGTTAACAAACGCCCACAATGGTATGAACCTCCAGGCTACATCATTCGTCGTCTACCATCGCGTCGCTTGGAATGCTACTACGTAACAGGGTACAACTGCTATGCTGAGGACAAGGCAAACGTAGTTCCACATACTCGAGTGCCACATCACGGTATCAACGAAGAGCCTGGTTTCTTCCTCTCGTATCGTATCACGAGTGCGGGGCGACGTGAATGCCTGATGAACCCTCCCAAGGAGTGACCACGATGCAACATACGCGGCAAGGTACCAAAGCGTAAATAAGGTTACATCGACAAGAAGCATCGGAGCAGTAGGATACCCAGCACCCAGATATGTCGGTAGATTGGCAATGGCATAATATCCTCCAATTCCTGCGCTCGTAACGATGCTGGTCATGAGCAAACCGAGTACGCCATCTCTGACACCCGTCCAGGTGTACCGTTGTGGCGAAGAAATATAAGTATACATAGATCTGTCAGCATCAGCGGACGGAATCTGCTGATGATCCTCCAATAGAACAAACTGGAAATCCTCCTCCTCGTTCTGCAAGTTTATTGCATTGCTCGTGTAGTACACCATGTCGCTAAGGAGTGGGAGGCCAACGTAGAGGTCAATGTAAGAAGCAGAATCACGAGAAGCTGTCATGGTGCGCTGCTGCTTCATGTTGCAAGTACTCAGTGTACATGTATGAACACACACCAAGTAAACACCGATTTTGTGGCACCTCAGGTAGAACCGTTCTCTGGTTGGTGTATCTACTCTAGTTGCGCTCAAATTCTGAGAGGAAAGTGATGATATTGATATTCCTACTCGGTTCTGGATTATCGGACGCTCATGTTTCCGGCACCCTGGCAACCTTGATTCTCCAGGATGGCACAAACGGGAAAGACCACAGTGCTCTTGATAGAGTCTAGAGTGTGGCATTCATTTGGTTCGGATCGCTGGGTGGCACTCAGCATAAATGTGTATAGTGTGGCATCATATGTGAACAAATTGAGTGATAGTGGACGCCTTGGAGATGCCTACTGGCGCATGAGTAAATCGCCGTACAGCTCATATTTTGCCATACTGTATAACAGTTAAAGAGCTCTCCAAGTGACAGTGCTAGCTATACTAGTGAGATCGACAGAGCAAACTGACTTGATGTGCGTGTTTCTAGCTACAAAGTTGGTCGCTCAGAATAAATAATATTGCTAAGCTCGCAGGACACAAATGACTCAAAGTTCAGATTTAATCAACATATTGAACATGTCACACTACAATTCACAATACTGGTGGATACAATCCGAGGGGTGTCCCATGTAAAAGACCGGCAAACCAGGTTCATCACCAAGTGCACCTTGTGATTACCTTACTGATAGTTCGTTCGCTGTCTAGAGCACCTAGCACTCCCGGTCATCGCCTTGCAAATTGCTACCCTGGGAACGGGGTGCGCCAGGTTGCGTCAATGTCTTGTTGGTCGCTCAGGAACAAGAGATCGAGACGCACTTGCTACAAGTCACGACCTATTATTCACCTGGAAAATGCACTGTCTAACGGACAGACTGACTCTAGGACATCATATCAACCTCTAGTGGAAGGACCGCAGCAGGCTTGCCAGAATTCTGAACTGCTGCTGCTTGCTCGCCACTCTACATACACTGAAACCTACCCGCAAGTTGGACATTTATCATTCCGAGGAACTTCACGACTATCTAGCAACCCCGAAAACTAAACAACGTTGATAGAGAACGCCCATACCGGTACATACAAACCTTCCCTGTAAGTACGACGGAGTCAACCCCAGTGGATCACTTCAAAGGTGCCTTGAGTCGAACCAAAGATAGATGCCAAGTAAGTAGTGACGAATGGCCCGAATATATCGGGTAGTAGAAGCCAAGAGTGCACGAGTGCATTGGCAGGCATGGGCAACGAGCTGGTGGGGGCTACAAAACTTATTGGTGCCGTGCGAGAGGAGTTTGAAACCAAGCAGGCAGTCTTCACCACAAAGTTGCGTTGCATTTGGCTCTAATAGATATTGCCGGGCACTGTTGTGAGGTCATAGATGTGAATTGATATCAATGCTCCTGGATCAAGTAGTTGAATAAGAAGATTCCGAAATACGCAAGGCGGCACGGCGTCCCCGATGGAGAGCGAGGCAAGGTGGCAATGACTGGACGGGTCTCTCAAAAAGCGAGAAACGACCTCTGCCAAAGCAGTCCAGGAGAACTGCAGTAATCGAGGCATGGCCGTGAAAAGCCGTATCCTCTCTCGTGCCGCACTGCTACTTCGAAGGAGGATATTTCGTTCGTTGTGAAGAACAACGCGCACCTTTACTAGTATCATTTAGGGTCATTTGTCCCGTCACAGCCAACCAGATTTCAGGTTTTCCTGCGTACCTGCCAAGCTCCATCACACAACCCCATTCGAGAATATTGCGAGCCCGAAGCACAATGTTGAGTAGAGCCGCAAAGGAACAGGTGGACCCAGGGGTTCTTGAACAAGAGGAGAATCTAGTTGCGGAGCTCGGAAAGGCAGGACACTCGGAGGTTGCTACAGCTCTGCAGGCTCGGCCAGACTTCAGAGTTCCGCCACTGTGTCACTCGTTGCTGCTGGCTAACAAGATTCGTCAAGATGCAGAGAGTCTGTTAGCCCAAAAGGTCAGAGATATGAGACATGACGCCATGCTTCACAGCGTGATCGATGAGATGTGTGACAAAGGTAGCAATTTGTCTATTCAGTGCAACATGCTGCTATGCGGTGGTGCTAAAGCTTTCGAGGTGGGCGAATGCCAGAACAGAGATTTGCTCAAGCTGGAACGAAACGCCAGCAATATTGATGAAATAATTCGAGATGACGGTGATGGTGTGAGGAAAGTCCTTGACACCGCCTTGTCCAAGGTAGCTCTCGAGTTTGACACACAAGTCACTGAACACATTGCCAACATGCTGAACCAACCTTCGCAAATTCTAGGTGCCGGTTTGGAGTGGACGGGTTTAGAGAGTGGTATGGAAGTCGACGGAGAGATCAACCCTGGCCTCATGACGCGAGCTCACAGTCGAGGCGTAATCGCGCAAATCCTCAGCCTCAAATACTGCAGTACCAACGGATCGACCGCTTGCGTTTCTGGCGGGCCTGGTGGTGGAAAGTCGCAGTCAGTAGAGTATCTGGTGCAACAGTATTTACTCCTCGAGGAAAATGCAAATCTTTTGTTCGCATCGCAGGAGGATTCGAATGCACAATTGCTACTACGCCGCAAAGAGAAGATTTATTGTTGGGCTGTTCAAGGTTTGATACCTGGTAATCTCGGCGCCAATCTCACCAGAAATACCAATGTTTACGTAGTTGTGAGCGGGAGCCACCGCTGTCTCGCCACATGACCTTTGCAGCTTCGTACAACGAAAACACTTCAGTGTTGGGGCGAATCCAACCACGACAAATCTAAAATTATGTAGCACTATGGATGGGGGTTTATACATAAAACAGTTGGGCCCAGTACAAAGGGTCATCAGTACTAGTGGCGCAGTCTGGAATTGGCGGCGTTCTCGCCGAGTCGATGGTTTCTTGCGGTTGATCTCCCCTCTTCAATGGGTACTCAAAAAGGACGGGTGGAGGGAAGTGTGGTCCTCTTGGTGGTGGAGATGGTAATGATGCTGCTGGGGGCATGCCCTCTTCTTGCTTATCAAGTTCCTGCTTACAATCATGATCAGGTGGTGGGTCAACCTGTGTTTCATGCACCATGGAACTAGAAGGCATGGAACTAGTAGACAGACGGCCAGGAACAGGACTGCGCCTCCCTCGTGGAATTGAGGCAACGGCAGTGGCTTCATGCGGTTGTGTCTCGAACTCCTGCTTACAAGCATGATGATCAGGTGGGTCAACCTGTGTTTCGTGCATCATGGAACTCGTAGACAGGCGGTCAGGAACAGGACTGCTGCGCCTCCCTCGTGGAATCGACACTGCTGTGGTGGCTTCATGCTGCTGTGTCTCGAAGAACCCTTGCTTACAGGCATCAGCAGACGGGTCGATGGTATGTGTTCCATTCATCGTGGAACTACTACTAGTAGTAGACAGACGGTCAGCATTGTCAGGAGTAGTACTGCAACCGGGTGGAATCGTGGCCGGCGGCTTCTTCTCGAGTTCTTGCCGACAAAGATTGTACCAGAATGATTCGAACCGACTCTTGTTGCAAGGTTCTTCCAATTGGTAGTGCACTTTCACGGCTGGAAAGCGTTCGATCAGCGCCGGTACTTCCAGCTGAAGAACCTGCGGTCCACCCTCTGAGAGAATCTGAACCATGATTGGATCATCTTGTTTCATTGATATGCCTTCTTGCCGCTTGCGTTTCTCAAGTTCTCGCTTGCAAAGCCCGTTCCAGAATGACTCAAAGAGCTTGAGATTGTCGCCGTCTTGCAACTTGTAATATCCTTTCAATGCTGGAAAACGATCAATCAGGAGAGATGCTGACCTTTCAAGAGCGCAAAGTTGCTGCGTCTTCACTGTTGCTAGAATATGGAACATTATGGGATCGTCCTCGCTCATCTTTGCAGGCTGCAAGCAACCATGGTGGCTGGCCACTGGTATCAGGCGTCGCGTGCATCGACGATGATACATTGTTGCAGGCGTCATATTCTGTATCATATTGAGTATCTCAAGTTCTCTCTTTCGAAGCTTGCACCAGATTGCTTGGAAGCGCCTCATATTCTTAGGTTCTTTCAAGTTGTTCAATGCTTTCAACTCCGGAAAACGACAGATCAGGAGAGATGGCGTCAACTCGATAGCGTGAGGTCGCCTCTCGTCGGAGAGAATCTGAACTATAATGGGATCGTCCGTCGAAGCCATGATCATGCAAGTCATAGTTACTTGTAGTGAGGAAGAACGAGAGAGAGAGAGAGAGAGTTGATTGATTGAAGGAGAGAGCATGAGATGTTACCTCTGCCTGATGTTTCTTTGGTGTCGGTCGTTTTGGAAAAAAGACCTCATTCACACTTTTTGGTCTCTCTCTCTACATCGCGCGCGTGGGACGATGCGATCGACCAATTGTTTCTTACAGTAACAGTACGTGTAGTTCTGTAGGCAGAGAGCTCTCGGATGCAGCGACAGTCACGTGCACTACAAACTAGACTGGTTCGTTCATTCCAGTTTTTGGAGCAGAGCAAGGCTAGTTCAAGCGGAATTCCTCAAGGTTTCAGCCAACAGCCCGAGAATTCCTTTGCTTGAGAATGAACACGCAAAGACTAAACTTTGTAATATCGTTGCGACTATCATAAAGTAGACTTTCTAGCTGGAGGATATCACTTCGTAGTAGTACGTGTATGGATTTCCTGTCTCTCGTTCATGTGTATGTAATCAATGCACCACTTGCTGCTTGTCTTCCTTTTCTAAAAGAACCAAAAGCCACAGTCATCTTTCACCTCCGGCTTGGCCATGTCGTACTTCCACGTTTGTTCACCGGTATCCAAATCAGTCGAAATCACCGAGTGACCCTTCATCGTCGTGACATTGCCATTAAAGACCAAACTGCGCTGTGGCAAGTTGGCTCGGTAGTAGCAACCATAAAAGTCCGTATCTGCCACATGCGTCACGTTGATGCGTGGCGAAATACCAAACTGGCGCGACACATCGTAGGCGAACCATCCATCAAAGTTGCTGCCCGCACCACCGTCGCGGCTAAAAGCACGAACCTGGAGTGGGATAATGATAATGCCCACTTCAGGACCGAGTGGCAAGTAGCGGAAGGCCTTGTAGTCCC
>JAVCKV010234078.1:0-15763 GCA_032274145.1 Herpochondria borealis | reverse complement strand
GGTCTCAGTGTGACCTTTTTGCGCTTCCTCGGCATCGACCTTTACGGAAGCACTTCGAAGAAATCGATGAACAACGCCGCCGGTCGCACCAAGCAATACAACAAAAAGGCTTATGCAGCCAAGGCGATCTTGAAGGAGCTTTCTAGCTCCGCTGTGACCGTCTCCGGCCACCTCACGGCGATCGGGGTCAGCTTGAAGCCGACAACTGCATTTGCGTTCATCGAGGTTTCTCGCGTGAAGCTCGCCTCCGGCCAGGTCGTGACTGTTGTCAATAGCAATAAGAGCGCTGTCAAGGTTCGCACTGCGTCCGGGAAGGAGCTTCCGACGAGTAACAAGCAGGTTGAGGTTGAGGATGACGACGACTACTTTTTCGAACCGCGCAAGTAGATATTCCTCTCTCTGTCAAGATACTTGCATCGATATTTCAATGAGAGGAAGCGTTTGCCATTTTTTGGACCTTCTTTTCCATTTTAAGCTAGAATCTCTAGATTTTTATCAATAAATGATTTGCATATGAACATGAACCTTGTAGACTGGTCAAAGCGATAAATAGGAAGGTGGAAAGGCCACGTGAATAATCAATGAGCAAAATCAGAAATACCACAATACATTGCGAGAATAACTCGGCAATCGAGTTTTGCAAGGGTTGCAAACAGGATCATAATAACAGGGTTATACACCTAATAAGTATAATCATGATCATAGATATATTCTATATGCAGTATAATATATGCACATTACATTTGGATATTTCTGAAAACAATTAAAAATTATGTTAACACATATAACTTGAAAGTATTTTGAAGTTAAGCACAACACTCCTCGAAATTTGAATTCGGCCACTACGCCAATGTCAGAAAGCGCCGATAACTATTGCGATATGGTGTAATCAAAAATATATTTCAGATTCTTCAAGACAGCCCCAATTAACCAAGTGCATATTCAAATTTCGCCCCTCCTGATATAGAGTTCCTTTTCAAAAAAACGGTGTCACAAGAAATGCCTCATGTATGGTGTCCAAGCAGTATATAATAATAATCGAAAGTTACATTAATATTGATAGCTACGGGAGTAAACGAAACTATTGGTGCATTGTTATTATTTCGCGAACTGTAAGCGGGATCTTCTTCTCTATTGGACAAACCAGTCTAACAATATACTTTCGAACATGACTTTCCTTTCCTGTGCATTTAGTTTATGTAAGAAGTAAATAAATAACTCAATTTAATTGATGTTGTGTGTTTTCTATTTTTCGCAACCCTCTTTTGCTATGGTTAAAATTCAAATTTTCTTAGACCAGAGAATCGTTGTATTGGATATTTCCAGCATTCAGAGAAACGCAACTATTGAACATTCTCCAAAAAAGGTTCGTGAAACTGAATGTAATCATGAGTTGGACAAGGATAGAGGCCGTTTGGAAAGGTTGGAAAGAGCGGAGGAAAATTCGATTGCTTACGCTTTCTTCACGGAGCGAGGTTCTAGAAGTTCCGGGTGTATCGGATCTTCAATTCTCTCTTTACCGGGGCGATGCGACATTTTTTGTCTTGCAAGGTTTAAATTCTTGGAGCTAATATTATTAAAAAATGTGTTTGAAGGAAAGTTGGTGGAACATCTTTAATTGAATACGTAACAAACTAGTGAAGGCTTGAAATGTTTTTTAAAGAAATTTCATATGAAACTTCCGAAGCACCCGTGTCGCTTGCATCAGTCAGATTCTCATTTAGCACATATTTTCTATCAAACTAGCATTCGGGACAGATAAACACCCTTTCTTGCTGTTAGTAAATAAATTTAACCAGATTTCTTCCATCAGCATGAAATAAAAAATGGCAACAATATTGGCTCCAAAACTTGCCACTCGTAATGAAGAAGACTCTTTGCTATAATTTAGAAATAATTATAGAATATTATCATGATGAAAACTCGAATTACATTTGGAAGTGGGGATTCCAATAATTCAGAAGCAATTTGTATGAATTTCAAATGCAAAAACGAAATTCTGTTATTTTTCCTTCATATTCTGAAAATTAAAGGCAAGTGCCATAAAATCACGACAGAAGCAAACATAAATATAAATGTTTTCGAAAATATTTCATTTGAGCATTTATCATCCTAGAATCGTGTAAGTTTGATGAAGAAAAATCTCAGGAACTTAACTTAATTCGTAATATTAGAGGTATTGTGTTCATTCATTTCAAATTAAATGCCTTAGCTGCTTCATTTCATTGGTACGTTTGGATCTTGAAAAACCTTTTCTAATGAAAATTAAGCCAAGGAATAGCATAAATTTTCACGCATTTGAACATGGCGCGATATCAAGTGAAACATGTTTTTATTTTAATTACAATAAAAATAATCAACTAATTAAAAAGATTTTGGGTTTATTGAAAAATATCACAATCAAAAATATTTTGAAATATTTTGAAATGAATGTTACATTTTTATGGTATAAACTACTATGGTATTCTATACAAGTTTTTTAATAATTGTAATTTTAGTATTGAAAAATATTGTTTTGGGGTTTTTTTCTCGAAAGTTCTGCATTTCAAATAATAATATGATCACGCAAGTACATAAATCATTAAATAGTATTTATTATGTTGTATGCGTGCATATCTACGTATATGTGAACTTAAACTCTTTACACATTTTCTTTCTTCTAGTTTTATTCTGACAAATTCGATCGCTTTATCTCTCCATAATTTGCTGCGATCTGTACAAGTATCACAAGCGAGAGCACATGGAGTGTAACTGATCCGTTATGGCGTGCATTTAAAACTGTTAAATTCTTGAGAAAAAATATTTTGTAAAACGGCTCGTATTTGTGACTGACAAACTAACCCCGACATGTGGCAACGTGTACTATTTTTGTGAAAAAATCAGTCTATCCAACATTTTTTTTTATTAGCAATGCTCAGGACGGCCGAGCCAGTCCAAACACCTCTAGGCATTTGTATATGGTGTTTGCCCTACATAGGTCGGCCGCTTCCGTCAATACAAGCGGTATTCTGTCGCATACGATCTTTCAGCGCAGCGGCAATCATTTGTGCTCCAGCTAGGGAGCTGCTACTGTGTAAGAAGTTCCCGTTCTGGAGCAACGCCCTCGTACTTTCGTGAGCTAGGACGTACGCAGCGAGTGGGCATCCGCTCTTCATTGCTTCGACCTTTAACGAGCGATTTGTCCTGGAGGCCGAAGCGCCACTCAACAAGTGCTGAAGCGTGTGAGTCGCGAGGTGTGTTGGAGACTCATTTGGCTGTAAAAGCTAAGCGAGCGGTAATTCAAGCCGGGCTGTTCTACATTATTCCCCCGCATTCGACGAGTAACACTGCTGTATCCAATCACATCCACATGGAGAGATCGGGCTGTAGAACAGGGCAACAATGAGTTTCGGGTTAGGTTTACCTCCGTCCTCTCTACCGCCTCACTCCAACCGAAGCCCAAAGTCCATGGGTATATAACCTGTACTTCGCCCAAAGTAAAACCGAACATCTTCTTCCTTTACAACGACTCAGCTCCAACTCGTTTGACACACTTTATAACAACCTCAAGTATTCCTTTTAATGCTGTAAATTGACCACCCTTCACTTGAAGCGTACTTTCAGCCCAACATGTAAATTGCAGATCAGCCCAGCGTAGCTGACATAACCGAATACTGTATATTGGCCATTATCCATAAAATAATCGTATACTTATGAATACGTATGCGAATTTGTTAATTCTATCTGATTATGTACTCGGCTTCGAAAAGTTTTTATGAGTGGACAAATGTAATACATTTTTGGAAGATCCTGCTCTTTCGGCTTAATTCACCTTCATTAATAAAAATTGGAGATTTTTAGGTAGATTAACTAAGAACGAGTTCGATCACAAGCAGTTAGAAGCTCAATTTCAACGCAGATTCAAATCCAAACATAATACGATTCTAGTCAGCCTCGTCTGACTTTCATCTTTTTCATTCTTCATCCATACTGAAGAAGAACATCTTGCGAGGTCTCTAATGTTCAAATTCATCTCCATAATTCCCATGGGTCCCATAAGTACTAATAATTGCGATGGACAGTCGGTTTGGTCCTTGCTCTTTCATGTTCACAATTAGGAAATTTCCTCTCAAAACGTGAATGCCGAGATGAGAGTAAAAAATACGGGAAGCTGTTCTCGCGCCGAAGAAGAGACCATGGGATCAAAGAAAGTTTATTCTTCAAACCAGGTGAACCAATTAAAGTATTTGAAAGAGGAACACAGCGCCCGATCCAATGCGCGCATAAGGCACTAACATAAATTTCCAATAGGGCTGCTAGCTCGGAAACATCTTCAAGAACACACACGCAGAGGATGGACAAGCTCTTTCTACCACAGAAAAATTATCTTTGTGTTTGTAAAATCGTTCAAGTTTCCTTCGTTTACGATTGGCACGGAGCACATATTAGTACTCGACAAGCCCGACGTGCCCCCTCTCGACGAGATTGTGAGGATGAATTTCAAAAAGGTCAGACAGATTAATTTGCTAAAGCAGGCTCGTATTTGTGAGTAACTGACTGAAAAGTTTAGTAGTCATTAAGCATGCAATATTTTAGCTTAGCCAGTCATGTTTAGTCATTTAGGCACCCACAACTAAGAAAAAAAGGTGTGAAGTGCTCACGGGGGCTTGACAGATAATTTTATCATCATTCGTGTGCATTTCTACTTCTATACTTTTCACTAAACGCTAAAACACTCTGCGCGAGGGGGCAGCAGCCCACTTTGATGCGCAGTCAGGTTACGAAGCTCGCAGAGAACAAATGTGAGAATAATGCTCACTCATCTAAAAGGCAATCGAAAGTGAAGACTGTAACGGACGTCCCTCAAACTTTCACGGGTCATTGAAAAGCCATACTGCAGAAGCAAAATATGCTTTCGAGGCGAGGCAAACACGTGGCACCATGTTCAACAGAACAGGGCTTATTGTGCATGGACTTTCGTTCATCTCTTTTCAGTACTGTAAAGAACATTTTTGGATGCAGTCCGCGTATATTTTTCAATTCTTCGACCATTTTAGTGCAACATACGAAACAAGATCTCCAATTTTGCGGCCTTGGGCTTCAAAGCACCATTATCTTCAACGAACTCCATCTTAAAAGCTCTGCATTACAGAAAAATATATTCCTCTCGCGACAGAGGATGCATATAAACACTTTAAAACAGACTACCATTAATGCCGAGCATCCCTGGTATATAAAATAAGAAAACACGGTTGGGCTTGTGTTGATCTAGGTTCAACTCTTCGTCAACATTGAAGCCCCAATCAAAGTTATTAGGCCTCCAAAGCGCAGCTTATTCGTCCTGATAAGAGGTTTCGATGAGCGATGTATTGCCAAAGTGCACTTCATCAAACTTGTTGCGGTTCCTGTAAAGATAAACTCGCCTTTTTGTTACATATTTCCCGGAAACAAGTACACGAGCCAAAATGATTGCACGGGCCGATTTTTATTCAATGCAAGTTCGCCGGCCATTTCTGCACAACCACCGAGCAATCTGAATACTCCGAAGATACTTTTTCTCTTCTACCCGTTATGGGATAACGGCAAAGATCCCTCTATTTTTCCTGAGCCGAGCTCGCCGACTCTTCGTTAGGCCGGGAAAGGCCATGCATTTTTCCCATCCTGGTCAGGACTACGAGTAGCCCAAGTAACCCCGC
Organism: Herpochondria borealis; assembly: GCA_032274145.1. Classification (NCBI taxonomy): domain Eukaryota; phylum Rhodophyta; class Florideophyceae; order Ceramiales; family Ceramiaceae; genus Herpochondria; species Herpochondria borealis. The sequence goes on along the minus strand of JAVCKV010234078.1, from coordinate 10,088 downwards.
CATTTCCACGGATTTTCATGATTAGTGTGTCTTACTTTGGTAAGGGGAGATAGTATATATGCAGTCGCGTTAGCGGTACTTTCTTTTCTACAGAAGACAACCTCGGTTCACACAGTCTTAGTTACCTCTGAATCACGTTCTACGACCTGTAGGGCCCCTTTTACACCATCTCTCGCCAGTAACCTGGCTTTTTGCTCTCATTTTTATCCGTTTTCACGGAAAGTTCTGGAACCAGACGCTTTCGCATGACTTTAAACTACACTTACTGAGCCACTCCGAAAGAGGGACCTTTTACACCCTTCGTTGCAATTGCTTGCTTTTTTGTGGGTTTGTAGTGGGTTTTTTGCGTTCACGCGCATTAATGCTGCCAGCCTCGCATAAAAAGTTGAAAGGAAGTAATGCGTGGTACATACATTTGGCGAAGAGACATAAGTTGTTGTTTTTGCCACGTGGGGCGGCTGCGTTTTTGGATGAAGAAGTCCTTTCTGCAGCGCGCGGTAAAATTTACAAGAAATTATCACAACGGGACATAAAGGAAATTTGTAAAACCGATTAAGTCGGTTTTCTGTTCTGTTCGTTTCCCGGCGGATTTTTGACCCCGCGAAACCATCCGACCGGAGAAATCGTCAAGGACAGGCTCACCGCTGAATTGAAAGTATTTTCTGATGGCCATAAAGCCCGTTAGGTGGTAATAGGACAGTTTGACTGACACAATTGTTTTCCCAGACGGTTCAATGCGTAGAACGACTAAGGGATATTTTATTACCCTCAGAGTAGCTTCTGAAACATGCAGGGCTTTTGTAATTTTTAAATGAAGCAGCTTAACAGCGCTTGTTCGCGGCTGTTCCAGACTATTTTGCACTTTGTAGAAAACTGTTCTGCGCACTGTGTCATCGAAGAGCGTCAGGAGATCAAGAAAGTGCTCTTGCCACCTAAAAAAGGGCACTGCAACCTATCGATGCAGCGATTGGGCTTTATTTCAAAGCTACCTTCCGAAGTTTGCCTGTCAACAATGCTTTAAAATTCGTAGAGGTACTGAAAGTCGGTTAGAATCGCCCTTTGTAAAACTTGAACAAAGCTATAACCATATAAGATGGCTTTCGCTTGATGGCGACCGCATTAGATGCAGTCTTAAAAATGGTATTCCTGAATTGCAGGCGTAAAACTGGCGTCTTAACCAGTTCCACATGGGGGGGATTAAAGACTTCCTTGAAAATTCGGAGGAAGTCCTGGAGATGGATATGCGAACCATAGTGGGGGCCCTGTTAGAGACATATAGAATCGGGGTAGAGTTTCGGGCGAGTAATGAAAAGGGCCGTGGGGAATCCTATTTCGCTTTTATCGACGATGATGGCCATTCGGAGGAGATTTGTGGGATTTCTGACAATGTCGGTGGAATGGCTGAACGAAACTGAGGCTGAACTACAGTCTCAGTTGCACGACCTGGGGGAGACTACAGAATTAGGGTACCTACATGATAACGGCTTGGAGCAATTTAATTCAAAAGAGATTTTACAGCCTGTATGCAGAGAGGTGTCGGGTGAGCACAAAATTTCAGATAGGGTCCTCTGCGCTCTTGATGGATTCGAAGCACACGGCGAGGAAGAGAACGGAGTAATGTCTGCAGTGGATGCATAGGACGGGATTTTGACACCATTTGCTAAACCTGGGCTGCAGTCCACTGTTTTTGCCGTACGTAAAGGTTCCTTGAGGCAGATCTGAAGGTTGAATAGGAGGCGAACTTGCTTCACGGCGACAACTATTAAAAAGTCATTTATTTGGAGACGAAGCTGTTGCTCTCACATACTGTGGTAATTTTTTGTTTGTGTCTAAATATTGGCTGAAATAATTTCAGGGATATTCAATTTCTTTCCTCAATAAAGCTTTAAAAATTAGTGTCAAAATTAAACATTTTGGCCTGTTCTACTATTTTAATCTATTACAACAATTCCAAGGGTGTAACAGAAAAAGAGGTGTAAACAATGGGAGTGGATACCTTCCGTATGCGGCTGAAATGCATGCTGGACATAGGAAGCTCAAAACTTTGTAAAAAATTCAAAGGATGTAACAGAAACACAGAGTAAAAAAATAGAGATTGTACTCCGTAGTAGTACGGTGCATAGAGGCCCGCCCACCGAAGGGCGGAGAATCTTTACAGGTGTGCACCACCCAAAGAGCACGAAACCCCGCCGCCACTCCACTACTAGCCACTGTGTGACACTCGTGGCAACAGTCTGCAGTGCACCGTGAGTGGGCCACTACTCCGCCACTTCTCCACTTCCGGGTGCCATGGGCCCTGGTTGGTTGGGCTGGATGTACAGATTGCTGGTTGCTGCTGTCATATATTCGGCCTACAGATAGTACCAATTGGACTGTTGAATTTGTCTAGGGCAAGGAGCCTAGCGCTATGTAAGGACACTGTAAGTAGAAGAGGTACTCTCTGTGTACTTAATTTTTAGTTTTTTGCCCTAAGGCCGTTTTAGCTATGAATCACATCTTAGGCGCTGCTTCAGCTATGCTATAAGCGACTAGGGTGGTGCCAGGGTTGAGAGAACCGGAAATAAAGATGAGTAGCGAGAACTACCGCCAAGTAAAGAATTTTCCCTCGTCTCTCTTCTTTTTCCCCTTTCTTTTCCTTCCTTTTCGCTCTCTAATGGATGATTTTCAGCGCCTGAGAGTGGACGCAAACAACGCCTGGCTGAGATAAACAGTCTGGGCACACGTTCCCGCCGTCCCTGTTCGCACCTGAAAATTCCCCGCTATCCGCTCTACCACGTTTTCCCATTGTATGGACCCGACGGGATTGAGCTACAAAGCCGCACCAAACTAGTCTTCCGACATAGAAATGATTCAAGGAAATTATTTCTCCGGCGATTTCATTGCGCTCAGGGAAGGATCAAAAAGCGTCCACTGAAATTTACAGCATCTCCAGCGGCAGCCATAAATTCAATACGAAGTTGTACAAGGGTGCTGATTATTTGGCGTTGAAGGCGCCAATCCAACATCAGCACGATGAGGCACCGAAGGAATCTGATAGAGAAGAAAGTAGCGCAGCAGAGGCGACACGACAATTATGTTGCTGCTAGATGGTTGGATATGATGCTCATATTCAAGAAGATGAATAGAAAAACCAAGCTCAAGCATGGTCTGTGAGCAAGAATGGTGCTACAGACGTCGTGCCGATGGAAAGACTTGATGATTTTGTCTACGGTAAGGGTTGCATCCCCTGTCCACAGAACGCTCCTGGCTCATTGCAGAGACCTGGTGCGGATCCTTTTTTTCGTGTGTCAACTCGGCCGCCCCATAAAGCCCACGGAGTCCCTGAAGCCCAAGCCACTTAAAGCTAGCTATGGTCCCATAGAATTCGGAGCATGGTGATTGAAAAACCTGCAGGCGTTAACTTGGCGGCTGTCCTCAATGATATGGAACAAAGGATCTCCAACCTGGTAGAGGTAATGGAAGTGGTTTGGATGTGTGTTGTACATGCGAATGAAAGTGCCGCCTCCAAACTTTCGAACGCCACCATAGCCAAGAAATGTTTATGAATGAGATGAGCAACGGTAGTTTTTTTGGTGAAAGAGAGCTTTCGCCGAGAAATTAGCTTCGAGTCATCCGTTACTTCCCAAAGCCAAGAACGCACCGGAATCCATTCCGATGTCCCCACGATCAAGTAGAAATTTGGTTCCATTGAGAAGCAGTTTGCTCAGTTTGTATTGGTGGCAGCCCACCCCCCCACCGTCGCATCCTCCGCCGGTGGCCGGCCAGAAAGTCTCTGCTGGCTATGTGCCTCTCCAGGTTCAAACATTTACCTCAGCGCCATTTTTGGGAGGGGAATTCGAGCCTGCAAGGGAACCAAATGGAAGGCCTCAGATAGAGTATGTGGAGGGTGACCTTATTCTCAGACCGGAGGCGGTATGATATTCGCATAGCGCGCCAATTCTGACGGCAAATTTCCCCTTAGAGTTTTCTATCCCACCCATCACGGCTTTCCTGAATCTAGAGCCCCTTCATCCCGTTGAGAAACGTAGAGGAGAAAGCAGCGCCCCCGGACTTGGCATGTATTTTCCCGGCTTTGAACCGCTCAAGACCATGTTGCCGTCATTCCAATGTGTGGTATATTACCGCATGTATCGTCTTAGAAAAAAGTCCAAAATTCCAAGCGAGTAGTATCGAGACCACCTGTATCAGCTGAAGAAGCGGTTCGACGGTCTGTAAAAGACTCTCGGGTCGTTCAATGGTTCCAATTGCATTTGGCGCCTCCTTTTCATGACGAATTTCAAGGAGGATCTCGACGCCTTAAGTAAGTCGGAAGTAGTGGCGGTTCGTGCGCTCACTTACTTCTTGGAATTCTACGCAAAGGAAACCTACCAGACTCAGTTCTCTCAACGCACCAGTTTGGAGGGGCTTGGGATGTCGGCCACATGCCCTCAACTTTTCCATATGCTCCACCAGAGGTATATAATCGATGAAGTGTTGCAGTAGGTCCACGATCAGGTGACCGGCGCAGTCCAGAAGGATGGTGAGGATGAGTTGTCATTTTACAGCATGTAATGAATGCTGCGCGCATGTGCCGCCACTTCTTCACCCCCACCGAGCTCGTGCATAACTTCATCCGTGGTATACATAACGCCATTCATTCGCGCGTTTAGGGAAAAATAAAGCAAACGAGGTCGGAGGATCAGACCAGTATGATCTTTTTTCGCCAAACAGCCTTCTCTAAAGGCGAAGATCAGAAGGCTCAAATAGCCGCTGCCATCCAACGTTCTCAACAACATGCCGGGAAGCATCAGTCTCGTACGACAAGGAACCCGACCATGTTTAAGAATCCTGCTCCCAGAATTAACTCTGACTCATCCCTATCTTCTTAGCTACATCCGTACCCACAGAAAGCGGTTATGAATCCTACGCCAGTGGTTTAAAAGGCCTGACCGAAGATTATGTCGAGAAGGTGACTACAAAGATAATATCGTAGAACAGTGACGTGATGCGCGCCTTTGAACATGTTCCAGACATCACCATGTCCCAGATGCATGCGGCGCAGAAGTTCATACCGAACGATTACTGGCAGTTGAACTGCTAGATTTTTCGCGAGAGTGGCCACAAAACATTCACGTATCGAAATTTCTCTCCATCTCAGCGCATCTACTCCACGTACGAATACTATCTCCATCAGATAGAGACGAACATTTTTCTGAAGGATTAATACCAGAAAAAGATGCAGTCTATGAAGAACTGTGGTCCCGAGCCCGGTCCTAGCCCAATTATCCATTACGGATATAGCGGAGGTCGAAGTGGTCGTGGTCGTATTGGACATGATGAAGAGGTACAGGGGCCGTCTCGCCCGCTATAAAAACCCGTCCATTATCGTCTTCAACTTCTTGGACAAGTTCACGTGGTCACGAATCCGGAGAACGCGACGCCTCCGTCAGACCAGCATGATTCGCTAGAATGATTGGAAAATAGAATCGACAGACACCGAATATCAAGTTTTTTCCGTCGCGCCCAGACATTCTTCTCCACAGACGGACAGTTCAGGGAAGAAAGAAAAGAACGGTACGCGTTCGGAGTTCAAAACTCAACATGAGTCGCAACCACCCGTTAATGAAAGTAAGTTTGAACCATACTTTTTCACTTCTCCTCCTCCGTTGAAGAATGACGACTGTATTGCACATGTCTGGTTGATATAAAGACGAAAAAACGACGAATAAGTATGATGAGTTCAAAAAGAGAACTGCAGTCTGGCTTAAGGAATGGATTTGTTTTACGACGACAATTAGATGCTCGACCCAGAGAGGCAATCAGGTGATCCGTGAATATATGAGATGCTGAAGCCGTCAGATGAGATCTATAACGAGTGCCTGGTAAGTTAAAGTCAGAAACACGTGCTGTCCGGTTCTAGCGAAGTGTAGGCGAAGTTACAAGTCCCTTTTCCGATCGCCATCGATACTGGAGCCGGAAATAACTTGATAGGGAGTAGCTCCTTCACCGAGGGATGGACGAAGGTGATAAAAGGAAACTAAAATCTCCCTAACCTTGTTATTGCGAGTGGCAATGAGTTTAAAGTGACACAAGAGGTCCTTCTTAGGGTATTCTTCTTCAATTATCTACATAGTGTGGCCTTACTGGTTGCCAGATACTTGGCAGTCCCCTTCTTGTTGGGGGCCCAGATAAACAATCGCCTTGTGGATTCCATTCGTTGCATAAAAGGGAATGTAAAATTCACCAGGGACAACCTCCCCATCATCAGCAACTGCACTGCATCGGAACTTTGGTTGAAGAAGAGCGCTAAAATCGCAGAACAGAAGAAGTAGCCCGGTAGCGACACGTTCAAGATCGGCGACGAGTAGGCGAACCTGACGTGCATCCGATTAGCCCTACCACTGAATCTGCAGCTATGCAAACAGCAGAAGGAAAAGTTCAAGATCTTAATGCAAGAGATAATCTTGACTGGGCCGAAGCATGAATTCGTGGAGCGTCACGGCGTTCGTGTTATGAAATCGATGCTTAACGTTTCAGCGAATCCGTTGTTCAAGATCCTCACGGGAAACTTTAAATCGGAGGAACTTCTCTTCCCGAAGGGAATTGTCGTGGCATACGCGTCGAGATTGCCCCTTGAAATTTTCAACCTTGCAAGGTAAACACCGAAGTATCTCTGCAATTTTCACGGCATTGAATCCCCGCGTCCTGTGTGACCCAGACCACTCCCAGGGGAAGGAGATGATCTAAGAAGTAATTTTGATGGCGCTCATGGATCACGCTCTCTCCTCCGGCGTTGATGCCCAAAAAAGGTTTCGCAGACTTCCTTGTGATGGCTGGCGCATTCACCAACGATGTTTCACCTGATAAACTTGGGAATATATCCACGGGAAATTTTCAAGCTGATTAGAACCAACTGCGGACAGAATATATCAGACCGGAATAATTGGAAGAATGCTGAGGATTTAAGATGCCCAAGACGAAGAACCCACTCAGACAAGTCCAGATGAAAACAATATTTGGAAGAACCAGATCGACTTGAACCATCTAAAGGACCAGGCCTTGAAGAAGCGCGTAAAGAGTATGTTGGAGAAGAACTCGTCCGTTTTAGGAGGCTGATTGGTGCAGATCAACGCCACCGAGAATCGAATACTACTGAAGCCTGCAAAATATCCAGTCTGTCTGCCGCTGTACCGTGCTGGTCGTAAAAAACTCGAAAAACTCGGGAAAAGATCTAGTAACAGTTGGCAGCAGGCTTGAATGAGCTGGTTAAGACAGAATGGTCCAGCCTGGTGCTGTTGGCGACGAATAAAGACGGCACACATAGATTATGAGTCGAATTAAGGCGCTTTAACCATACGAGAATTCCGCACACGCGCCCATTTCCTCGCGTAGACGATTGAATTGATAGTCTAAGAATTGAGAATGTCTTGACGCTGTTGGATGCGCTATGAAGGTACTGGCAGGTTCGTACCGCAGAGGAGGATAGGGAAAATGAGACGCTCAAAAGCGAATTTGAAGGAGGCCTTGGAGTGCCCCCTTTTGTTAGCTCTCCCGCGTCGTGTTAGCCCCTAAATGATCGATTGCGATGACAGCAGCATTGCGATGACAGCAGCTGCGCCTCTGAGTTTTCTTCCTTCAGCAGCAAGAGCCGGGCACGCCCACGAAGTTATTCGAATACATTTAGAAAGGAGCAGCGCTACTACTTCGAAACGGAGCGTGAGTGCTACATGGTTGTCTGTGCGATCGTGAAATTGAGTCTGTAACTCAAGGCACAGAATTGGTGGTCCGCACGGAACATGCTGCTCTCAAATGGATGATCAAGTTGATTAATCGACTGGACGAATCATTCGTTGGCAAATACTAATCATGAAGTTCAATTACGAAATATTCTACGATTTGCATGGATGAAAATTGGCCCAATTTATGGTTGAGAAATCCATGCCAAATTATGTTTCTTGGTGTAAATGCATTGCTGCATTGCCAGTTGCCCGGCTTCGATAGGATTACAGAAAATTTGCAGCTATGAAAATTAGCGAATAGGAGAATCGAGCCTGATTAAGGCATTTGGCATAGAATGCCGACCAAACGCGCGAGCGTAGAAATTGGGCATATATGATCTGAAATTCAAGAGTGACTCGCTTTTTGGATCATTCCTTCATAAAGCTTTCGCGTTAGTATTGCAATACATAATACCCCTCCGAAGTTCAAGCGTTCACCGCGATAGTCGTTACTTCAGCCGGTAACGGCGCGTTCATTTTTCGGTAATTCGAATTTGACCATGTACCCTCCCGTCATGAAAAATTCACTCACCTCCGCCTCCGTCTCACGACCATCATCTCCCACTCGCTCTCTTGGAACTTCCAATCTCCCCTCACCTTCCTCCTCTCGATCGCGTTACATACTTCGTCTTCCGCGGTTGAGTTCTTCGTGCTTCCTTGACGCAGAGCCTGCGCGTGGTTAAGTTGCGGTGTTCCGCTTGCAGGTGGTGGAGCCTAAAGAAAATATCCCGCGAGAGAGTGAATAGAAAAAGTCGCTGATTGCGAAGGCGCTCAAGTGTGCCAAGAAGAAGGCCAAGATGCACACCTCTTCCACGGATTTGCATTCGGGTGCGCCCTGCGGCGTTGGCGGTGACTCGCCTAGTATCTTGGGACTGCTTTCTGTCGGTCCGGCTTCCTTGCGTGGTCGCGGGGCAAGCGGTTTCCCGCGTCAGGCCCATTTCATCGTTGAGATGGCGAACATCACTGGTCCGCCTTCGGCCGCACCCCTTCCTTCTGTACCGGCCCCTCCTTCGGCACTGTCCCCTGTCGTTCCACCCACACAGGCGGATGTAATGGAGGATATTTCGGGTGCCTAGGGTTACAGGAACTGCCCTGAGCGCTTGAACCGGCACCTGGAGGTCTATAGCTTGCAGGCGCAAAGGACTTTTCGGGCTCTATCGTCGTACGACTCGCTCAACAACAGCGAGGACGCCGCTGCCGCAATGCTCCTCTGGGGAGTCCCGTGGATGCATCGGAATGCCGTACAGGACACTATTGTTGTGAGTCGCTATGGGCGTGCTGACCGGTTGCCCGGAAACTTGCCTGAAATTGCGTTTTCCACGCGGCTTAGGGACACGTGCCTCGCTTTTGACGATGAATCGTTGCGCGTCGGGCGTCATTAATCCATGTCGGTCGCCGGCAGAGATTAAACCAGGTGGGTGTATCGGCATGTCCGCCGGTACAGTCACTTCGTGCTTTATCCAAGCAATTGGGATTTGGACTGCTGGGCGGCTCGTTATGAGATGGAGTAAGACCTCGCCCGGCTCGTAAGAGAGTTGAGCCCTGAAGCGCTGCGATCCTGGGAGGGATTTTTCGACGTGAAGAACGACGCTTTGATTTTCACGCCTGCGATCATTCCGCTGGAGTTCCGCTCCGTCCAGAAGCGCCGCTTGCGCGCCTTTTACTTGTTCGCGCCAGCGGAGAGGAATATGCGCAGTAGAAAATTTTACCTGGTGCCCCTCCAACATGTGGAATTCAGGTCGCTCAACGACACTCGTAAGAGGCGAATTGTTGCCGTTGAATCTTGATGACGTGATGTGGACGTTCCTCGTGGTTATTATGCCGAGCTGCCGTCGGTTCTCACTTTCGTGCAGGGCGAGCTCTTGAGTACCACTCAGAGCGGCTGGTGAGTTTTGTTCTTCACCGAGTGGGCTGCGTGGGTTGCCGCATTCGTCCTCTGGGACGCTTATGACAACTTACGTCTCTGGACCAATTTTCCGCTCCTCACCCCGTACATCTGGCGGTTGAACCTAGGCCAGATGTTGCGATTGCGTGCGAAAGATGATGAGATTCTGGACTTCCTTCGATAAATGGAGGCTTGTGACTGGAGTACGGTTTCCCTTAAGTGGTCCCATCGGCTTGAGAATCCGACCAGCAATTACTCGCCCGGTTGTGTTGGTTCCAGTGGGGACTTATTCTATTAAGACCAGATGCATCGGATTCGCATGAGCGCGGAAGCAGCACAGGCGCGACACGTTGCTCACCCGGGAGATTCACGATGGTCACCCGCGTGGCCATCCCGCTATCACGGTTAGCTCCCTGTGATGGACGCGACCAGGTCAGGCGACGGTT
>JAVCKV010233967.1:0-15766 GCA_032274145.1 Herpochondria borealis | reverse complement strand
CTACTTTTGGTCCTTGGTGTATGGTGACATTGGAAAGGAGGAAGGAAGCACTAAATTGTATGGAAACGGGTTGATGTATGTTTCCACAACGGAATTCAGAAAGTTTGCGCTGAGAAGCAACGTGGACGTGGAGCTCCCGGGTGGTAGTGGTCCGACGCCGTGCTTCATTGTTGCGTCACCTTTAAATGTGGGTCATTATGTGCAGGATGCAAGCAACCTAGACGAGGAGTTGAAGAAGGACTTCCCACCATCGGAGCGGACGACGAGGGGCGTGATTGTGGAGTTCATGCGGACAAGTATAGCTATGAGGCAGACGCTTCGATCTTACGGCTACATCACATTGCGGGCAATGTGAAACATCAGACAAGGAGAAGAATTTTACTGTTCGTATGGACCGAATCACCCAATACTTTAAATTAACCATCCAGAGTTTTACGAGGAAGATTTCATTATGAATTTACTGGAAGGGGGAGGTGACGTAGAGGAAAAGGCTGGATTTTCGATTTAATCAGAAATTGAACGAGACGCAAATCATTCTGAGGTGTCCAGAGGATCTGAAGTTCTTAAAAATCCGGATAGGGAGTAGAAATAAGCTTTTTGTAGCTGATTGTCACATGTTTGCAACTTAGATGATTCAGCAGTTTACTAAAAAGGTTTTTTGTATTTTTCTTTTTCACTTTTCGGATAAGAGGAGCTTACTGATTATGTAAGGGTAATATGGCCTCAATCGTTTGCATTGCACGTCAAGTGCGGAATTTTTGTTTTGAATTCCCTCTTCATTGACTCCATTGCGCTTTGAAGACTTTCCAAGAAATTCTATTCTTGGAATCTCTTCCAATGTCTGCAGGGTTCGATACATTGTGTAAGGGATCATCGGATCAAGTCGCTTTTTCGTACATGATCATTTCGATCTTTACACGTTTCCGTTTTTGCTACTTTGGGATGTATGAAAATTGCACGGAATATCATCTTCACAAAAGTTCAAGTTGTTTCGTCCGAGACATGTTCGCAGATCGTCCTCAACGGCATGAAAAGTTTCAATTAGAACGAAGTTTGAAGCGTAACCATGGAAAACTGAAACATTTGCCGAGGGAATACTTAAAACCCATAAAGCTTGGACAATGTATTTTGACATAGGACGAAAATGTTATCCTAACAACATTTTCTGGGACACAGGAAGGAGAAAACATGAAATGACATTTTCGTAGTTATAAACTCCGTCGTGCCACGCGCAGTCACAACTCTTTTCTGCGCAGCGAGCGGTTCGGAAGTTAAGAAGGCCATTTTACTTTCAGGAGATGGAAAACGATTTCCGCGATTTCCGCGATTTCCATAGTATGGAATTCAGTGCAGAAGTAAATTCTCCGTTATCGGCCCGAATTCCCTCTTCTGGAAATTTTCGCGTTTAATGACACATACCAATGGCATGTTGCAAGTGATGGTACCCGAGCTGATGGTAAGCAAATTTTCTGCGATGTATAGCTAAAAGAGTAGGAAGTTGCTTTTAGAACAAGCTTCGGAGATATCCCAGAGCCTCGATTTCAATACGGCTTTCTGGGCCTTCGTCGCTGTTTTCTGGTTGACTGATTATGGCACATTCACCAACTTGTAATTTACTGGTCCCTACTCATTAGATATACATCAGTATTGAAATTGTTGAATAAAATTTTGTAGTAGTACTGTTGCCGATGGGATAAATCCATGATTATAATTTCAAACGTGTGATTTTGGCCAATAGTGGAATTTCTCTCATTTGTTCATTGGTGTGATTACTTTAAAATTATCGTTCAGAACATTCAGAACAACCCGCTTTAGTCCCACCAAATTGAATAGCCTCTTAATACTGATCCAGTTGATTATTTGTAATTTACCTAGAAAACAAACGGCAACCGCTGCCTCTCAACGTTATGCCCAGGCTGAACCACATATACCTAACAACTATGCTAGTTGGTAGGTAGTATTACGGCTTTCTATAACAACTTACAATTGCTCGGCAAGTACTACTGACCGTTGCCCACAATTTTGGAAACTATTTATGGTTATATATATTCCGCAATCATGCCGTGCACTGTTCAATAGAAAGAAATTGTTCTGATTCTCGAAGGTGAAAACGAAGTATTGCGTGTCCCTTTGTTGAAATTTTAAGATATTGATTCCCACAATTGAAACAAAAGAAGATATGTATTGGTTTTTATTCTTTCTGAGAAGGATATTTCATTTTTATATTCGATTAGTTTGGCTATTTGGAATATTCGAATTAAATTTATGTATTTTAAAGAAAAGGGTTCTCATATTTAATTTCTGAAAAAGAAGAAATGAGGATGGCTGCTCCTTGTCGAGGACGGAAGATATATTATATGATTTGAGGACACTGAAGTGGCAAACAGGAATTTCAATGAGCAACAAAAAATGGTTTTTTGATGAAGCCTGGAATAGGTACTTTTCGTTCTCTATGGAAATACCATAGAAAGCAATCGAAAATATTGCTTAAATTGCTGGAATAGAAAAATATTTGAGAACTTTTTTTGAATATAAACAATGCGATTTTTTTATGTCCTTTACACATTCAAAATGTCACTCAGCAAGCGATCGGAGACGATGGCAGCAAGCTACTGACTGGGATGCACGCGTTTTGGCTGACAACCACGAGCAACCCTTCGCGTGAGTGTACGCCAGAATTTTGTACGTATGACAATAGCTCGCTTTCCTTCAACGTGCTGTTCGCTGAATGGCTCGAAATACAGGAAGAGCGACGGTACGCGTTCGATGGCGGTCGAAAGCAGGCGAGCGGCTCCGCTCATGCGATTCATCGCGCGCCCACAGACAATGAGTCCGAATCAAGCCTTGACGACCGTTTAGATGACTACCAACCCTATGACGACATCCATTCACTCGGCCTGTCAGTCGATTGGTAGCTCGTCCTCATCTTGCACTACGAGTAGTTCCTTTTGTTTACTTAGTGCCTGCCCCCGCACCCAGATGCGGTCGAAGACTTGGGCAGCGTCAATATCAAGATCAGTAAAGTCCTACGATTTTGTTGTTTGCTTTTGAACAAGCTCGCTTCCCCCCTATCTGCCATTCTCAACATGGTTCGTACGATGTGGGCTATGAAAGTGTTTCTTCGACCTGTTTCCAAACTCCGTACAAAAATACGATAGGTAGACATTGATATGCGGTCGGATTCATCTATTGCAGAAAGAAAATTAGAAGTCTTCTTCTCTGTGGTTTCATTTTGGCCCATATGGAGGTAGACCAGACCTCTACTCCCTGAATATCCTCAAAGAAAAATATTGGAATCGTCACATGGACTTTAAAAGCGTTGGAAGCCTATGCTCGCCTCCATAATTTATATGCATTTCTGCGCAAATCCATAATAGTGAAAAGAGGATGGACTGGAGACATTCTCGCAGTACAGTAGAAGTCTCTTGGAGCCCTTGAAAAATTCAAATAATTGGTTAATAGAGCATCAGAGTTTCATTTATTGATTTTCAAAAATGTGAAGCGAAAGCGGTGACCGAAAATACAGAATGGACTTGATATGCATTGCATTACAAACATAATTTAATATTCTCACTCTTTTTAATCCTATAGGGACTATTGATTTTGACAAGTGGCATCAGTTTATTCGTTTTCTTTTCAATACAAAGAAATTGCTTGAACATTTATTGTTCAATTCTTGAATTTTGCCGAAAGTCCTGAAAGTAGACTAACATTCGCTACGTTGGAAAGCATTTGGATATCAAAAAGTTTAAGTGTGATGCTGAACTAGCTCGACGTGTGCAGTAAGTACCAGCAGAAACTGTGCCATCATTTTCCCCGCCTATAATGCGTATATGAAATTGCGCTCTATAAAAACACTGCGGTTGGATTAGCTATGTTCCTATTAAATCCAATCCAAGCGGAGGTGTATTCATGTCGGACCGTCCTGGTTTGTCTTCAAGGACAACAATTGTGATTCCGTTACTCTTCAATCTCCACTAGGAGTAGGCTATAATCGGTACAAACTAGACAGAACGAAAAGTAAGCAGAGCAGGCCGACTTGAATAACAAGGGAATTGATTTGTACAAGAAGGCGCGTTAGGCCCTACTACTTGAAACAAATGACTACTCTCTTCACTAGTGCACACTCGCACTCCTCCAAGTCCCTTTTCCTTCATCGACGGAGTCCTGATATTAACTGATGGTATGACAAGCCTTGGTGGAACATATTCACTAAACTAGCACCTGTTTCTCACGTCTTCGTATATGCGAACAGCAAGCGTGCTTATGTTTCATGTCCCCCGCCGTCCTTGACATGTTCTGAAAAACCTAATCGCTGTCTACTAGAGCTCATGTGCCTGTACTGGACATGCTACTGTTCACGCACTCATTAGATCTTTACCGTTTCTAGACAGCATACTATTTCAAAAGAGTCCTTGTCAGCCCTACGCATACCATGCCCAGTTCTTGGGCAGCTTGATCTCCTCAAAGACCACGTATTATACGCGACGTCTACTGTACTTGTTCGACGCAAGCACCCCTGGGTTTACAACCCGCACTTCGTGTAGTTGATTTTAAGGTCTAACACGGAATCGCGGAAGTCGTAATTTGGTTTCCAAGAGAAGGCGGACCGTTCTGAGCAAAAGCTCCCGCACAGCTAAAGCGTACCTCTGATGTCGCACTGCTTGCACCCATCTTGATGGAAAGATCTTGCAGTACATGGGAAAACCTCCCACTCATATACAAATCGGATTTGAGTCCTATCCAACCTGGATACAAGCTTGAGCTTGGGTTGTAACGAAGAGATACAGTGTGCACGACGCCCTTGTCCAGTCGCAAAGGCCCAGTTGTAGGAAACGTCTGCACCAGCGCGGCCACCTTGTTTTCATAGTGCCTCATAACTGGACTGTTGGCGAAAGCATGACAAGTGAAAAGATTCCGCGCATCTTTCCCAGATCCGCCCAGCTGGTTGCCGATAAGATGGCAACGGTGCCTGCTATTCCCTGTGACACCGATGGCGTTCCAACCCGAGGGTTTAATAGCGCCAGCAGCACCAGACCCTAAATTTCTAGCATATGTATCAGAGTTGATCAATGCTGTCGCCCAACTCACTCTTTGCTGGTTGTCAAATCCGCTATACCTGACATAACCACCACCTGCGGCGAAGCCATTCTCATTGGTACCATCACGTCGATGGAGATTTTGTTGGTGAACGGAAGAATTGAGTTGTGGAGCAACCCGGCCTTCTTCTGAGTCTAGGAGCGGCGGTGGGAGGTCGGAATCAAAACGAACTTTGTCTAATGCGATGGCGCCTGCCATCGAAATGACGGCGAGGGTCGTTGCAAGCACAGTGAAAACAGGGCTGGAAACCATGGTGGTGGAGGTAGACTGAGATAGTCGTGCTGATTATTGGTTGAGTTGGACAGAAATGCTCTGCCCTTTATAACATCGTGGGCAAGGACAGTCCGACGTCATCAGAAATGTGAAAGAAGTTAATGCTGGTGCCCAGATCTTCCATACACGAGCTGGGTGTAGCAGCAACTTTCCTGGCCGAAGAAGAAGAAATAATATTATGCTTTCTTTACAAAATATGGTCTTTTCCCCTCATTTTTGAAGGACTTGGGATGTTGTTCTTGAATGGTGCAGTGCAAATCATGAGTTGCCCTAGCTTTACTCGCTCGAACCAGGCAAGTAAGGGTTGTAAAGATTTTTTATACAGAGGTGGCATAATCGTATTATGCCGCCTCTGGTCAGACCAGTAAGATTTCTCTTCGAGCCAAACGACCAGCCTTGGTACTGCGAATGTTGGGAATTTCGCACGCTATCTATGCATGTCTCGAGACGATATCTGAGACATTTGCACGAATGCATAGTCCGCCATTGTCATCTGTTCAGGAAAAAAAATAAGTTATTAATAAATTTATGACATTCAAAAGACAACGTCTGCGTCGCAGAGAGTAGAAAATAAGTTGAAAAGTTATTTTCCGAGCACTCCAAAACATAAGCTCAAAATGTACTTTTGGAGACGTATGCAAGAAAGCATAATTCGGTCATTGTGACCTGCTCAGGAAACAGGAAGGTATGTCTTGAGAGACATGACGCAAACAGACAAAACGATATCTTGAAAAGCTATTTTTACCGCGAATAGAGAACAAGGTGGTAGAAAAAAGAATGGTGTACAATTATTACTTCTTGTGCTGTTCGAATTGTGCAAAACCTCGTCAATTTCTTCCAAACGGCGGTAAACGGTTCCGTACCATATATGTCATATTGCACTGGGCGCGGCATACTATCCGTATAATATTACTGTACTGTATCTCGACAATTATCAGCCAGCAATGTACGCAGTAATGGCTGTAAAGACTGTAATGAAATAAATAAATTTTATTGATTGAAGGCTGCCGCTCTCTTTGCTGGCACAATGATTTTCAGTTAAAATTTGACAGTTTGTTGTGGGGCATCTATGTACAGCCCGCTTTGAGGCGCCCCTCGCCGGCCACGAGTCAATTGCTGAAGCTGCGACGGAGCCCCCATAATCAGTACCGAGCACCAGCCATGCAATGAGCGCCCACCTTGCTTTCTTCCTTTTCGCCCCCATCCGTCGCTGCCGCCCCACGTCATCGCCTTCCACCCACCGACGATTGTGCACCCGACCGTTTTTCCCCACCTTCCAGTCGACGCGTCCCTTCTTCCGTGAGACCAACCGCCGCCGCCCCGCCTTCAGCGCCGCTGCTACCAGCATGCCGGAAACATACGTCCCCACCTTTGATATCTCCGCCCAGTTCCCGGGGCTGCACAAGAAGACCACCGTCGTCTTGCACCCGCGCGAAACCACTGCGGACCTCCCCGCCCACGTGTCTAAGATTGGCGGCCACTTTTACTGGCCGCTGGAAGACCCCTGGCCGCGATGTCCGCTCGACAAACAGCCCATGGCCGCCATTATGCAGCTCAGCAAGGAGGACGTCCCTGAGCTCGGCTTTCCGCAAGGCAAGAACCTCTTTCAGTTGCTGTGGTGCCCGTCACAAGTGCACGAGGAATCCGACTTTGCCCCGTTTTGCAAGTGTGTCTGGCGCGATGTCAAGCTCGAACACCCGGTCCCGCTACTGCCCCAATCGCAAGTTCCTCCGCTGAGCCATGAAGCTGATGCGTTTGTGCTCCCGAAGCCTTGCACTATCAGTCCCGAGAGGATCGACGAGTACCCCAGCTACTTCGAGGTGGAGGAAATGGACGAAGACCTGGTTGAGAACATCGATCAATGGATTCTCGAAAATAGCGCACACGACGTCACCCAACTCAACCTGCCTGAAGACGACAATTCATACGAGTACAGCTGGAGTGTGTCGCCAAGCACCAAGGTCGGCGGCCATGTATCTTGGGTGCAAGCTACCGACTTCCCCACCTGCGACGCCTGTGGAGAGACTATGGAACATTTCTTGTCCATAGGCAGTCTGGGTGATTACGGAGGTGGTGGCTCCTTGCGTTGGTATCCTCTCAACGAGACCAGACAGGAAGCAATGAAGGGGCATGGTATGTCTGTCAATGGTGGCGGAAGTTACTATGTTTTTGTATGCCGTCGTTGTCCTGACTTGCCCTTCAAAAGCGGTTCGCAGCGCTAGCCCCGCACATATTTGCGACTGTGGTAAAACTTAACAGCTTGGGTTTGTGGGCGCACGTGTTATGGTATCCGTTCCCGGTTGTACGGACCCAAATAGGTTACGCGTCACAGCAGAGCGCAGTAATGGTTTCAGCAATCTATCCATTACTGCGATGCTACTCACAACCGGCCATTGTTGCTTGTTTCGCTCGCCTTCAAAGAATTCGCCTTCAAAGGAATCTCAGTGCAGCTGCAGAGCGTGGCACATCGACCGAGTTTGAATAAAAAAAACATTGTACCGTATTCATTTTGCCAGCAGGTAAAATTCGAATTCTTCAAAATAATTATTTTCAAACGAAATCTATTAAAACTTATCGAAAATAATTCAGCACGCACGCAGCAGCAATAATCCAGCAGCTAAAACTTGAATTACAGCTCACTCAAAGCGCCCACGAACAATCTGTACGCAGGATTGGAGCGAATTTAACATATAAAACAGGTTGAAAAGACTATTAACAAATGAAAGAGGCAAATTACGAAAACCTACGAAATTTGGAAACGTGCACCAATAAATAAATAAATAAAATAAATAAAATAAATAAAATAAATAAAATAAATAAAATAAATAAAATAAATAAAATAAATAAAATAAATAAAATAGGCTTGAGGAGTTCATCAAATATTTTAAGTTTCTGTTTTCCGTAAAATACTTTGCGCAGTTCGTCTACGGATTTTTTATTGAGAATCCTTGGGTCGAAGAGTGGCAGGGTATTTTGTCTTTTGTCTTTCTATGCATTTATGAATGCAAAATATGGATACATTTCGATGGTTTTCAGGCTGAACAGAATTGTATTCAGAAAGCCGTGAATGATCCACTGGTAGGAATGACTGAGGCAGGTGAGGTACAAACGCCATCGTGTACAGCTTGGAGTTTCCATTGTTTGCTCGCCCGTTTAGACTGACGAGCGGAAGATTGTAAGTGTTGCATATGGACTTTGCGTCCAAAGATACCTCTTTTACAATCGTTCATTTATTTTATTCCTCCTGTGACAAAGGAAATGTTAACTAAATGTCTACTAACGTATTGTCGGGCCACGTCGAAGGACCTCGTATGTAGCGCCATCTACCTCCCTTAGATGTTCGAGACTGTGAAAAAGTCGATTACATTCGTGTTTTGGAGGACACTGAGACAAACCATGATAGTTTAATCTTCTGCGGATTTTATTGAAGTTCATCTCAATTCCTTGTCGCTTTCGAAAAGTTAGCGAATCTTCTTTCGACCGTCAGAATGATCTTGGTGGTATAAAAATGGACGCTTATTGTTGTTTAAATTGAGTTCAAGACTATTTTTAGTAAAATCGCTTTCGACATGAAGTATGGAGACCGGGCGTTTTGTCGATAATACCCAATTAGTAATTTTGCTTTAGGTAGGAGTTTTCCTGGCACGTGGTCGGAAGTCACTTCGCTTCCGGGTGTCAACAAGAAAACATGTAATAGACACGCTTTTGTTCGCAGAGCCGTGTGCTCTTCCGGCGAAAGCTGGGGAATTTTTTTAATAATCAGAAATATTCATGTCCTTAATGGTTAGCTGTTAGTTTGTGTCGCAATGCCTCTTACGAGATATGCGCACATGTCTCTTACGAAGAAGGAATTTTGATTAAGGAATTAGATCTCCCGGGGTTTCTGTCGTAGATGTTCTGCGCAGGGGGCTGTTTGCGGCGGGTTGAGCTAATGGAAAACGCCGAATTTCCGGACTATGCCCTTTTAAAATTCGTAAGTGTATCCAGGTGTGCTGAACTACTCGTGCGAAAGAATATGCGCCTCATGACCTAAAATTGGATTCATATGTGATTTAGGGTCATATGAACCGGACTCGAAATAGGCCGATTTTCATCCGAAAGCAAAAACGGCTTACACTGTCTCTATGCCCCCGAAATCACGACCTACGATCTGCCCTGTCCAACCCTGTTGCCCTATCCCTCGCCAGTGACCTGGCTTTTCGCCCTTCTTTTCATCCGTTCTAACGGATAATTCCTGAACCCGACGCTTTCGCGTCACTGTTTACCACATTTCCTGAGCCACCTCGAAAGAGAGACCGTTTTTCGTTGTAATGGCTTGATTTTTTTGTGGTTTTTGTGTGGATTTGTTCTTGCACTCATAATAATCAGTACTGCAAGCTTTGCACGACACCAGGTACTCTCGCGGGAGGGTAGGGGTACCAATCTTTCGAACGTGCAAAACGTGGGGAGGCAAATCCCTTTGGAAAACATTGTGTTTAGTTCTTGAAACTGGGTACAGAGTTACCATAGACCCTATCTATTTACACGGTCGATCCATTTGTTAAACGTTTTGTGCAAAATGTATCGACTCCCGGTATCGACTCCAGGACTCTTATCGTTCGGGTTGCAATCAACTCACATCCCTCGCCGTGTGATTTTTGCACCTCGTTGGGGTTAAAGAGTTTAGGGAATACCGATCGTTTTGCGTTGCAAAATTCGTGGCGCGGGAGCGCTGTCTCTGTAAATAATCTATTTTTTGGCGGTGCCTCAGGTCGGCTGGTTGACTACACAGTTTTAGAGGGTAATAAGGATGTATTTATTTCTTGTCGCACCAAACCATAGCGTAGGAAGATTCTTCTTTGCGATTCCGCTCTATGGCCCTTGAGGTCTCCGTTGGAGATGTTCGTGTCGGTCGAATAATCTCCCTCGGGCGGTCCAGGGGTCGTGGAGATGAATTTTTCTACGTTATACTACTTTATAGAAACTGATTATTACCAGCTCCCACTGATGGGGTCTACCGTGACGTTCATTTAACAGGGTCCAATTCTGGTTTTTTACTGAATGGGGCGCGTTTTGTAAATCTGCTCGTCAAAGCCCCCTATTAGGGAGGCCCGGACGGCCCCGATCGATTAAGTACAGACGACTTGCGCAAAGTTTTGGTGAACCAACAGAAACCGTCCCCGCCCCACGTCCGCCTCCTGATACCACTAAGGAATGAATCACCTTATCTGACACAGTCACTCAATTTGTAGAACACGAGCCCGCCTTAACGGTACAGGGCCAAATAGAAAGTTAAAGAGGCTGTTTTTTTGGTCCGTAGAATAGATTTACTTTTTAATGAATCGAGGTGGAGCATGGTGATGAAATCTTTGTAGTTTTCAGCCTGCCGCCTGAAAGCCCTTATGCAAGCGTCCAATGATAAAAGCTGGGCTTTCGCATCCTACATGGATTAAATTGACGCTGGAGAGATCCTGCGAGAACAGGAGGTTACTGAAATGATGCTGGCACGTGCGCAAAAACTCTTACCGCCCAGGCGAAGTCATCGAAGAAATCCAAAACGCCCGAAAATAAAAAAACGGAAAAAGGATCATTCTTCGAGCTCTTCCGAGGCGGATACAGAGTAGCCCTTCCGCTCCCCTTTTTCTTAACTCTTCCATTTTTCCAATTTCCCTTTATATCCAGTGACATTTATTCTTTTTGAGGACTGCAGAAAATTGTTCCCATTTTTCCCCCGACGTCGACTTTTCGTGTTCAAAATCATAACTCCAGCCGCTCGCGATCTCGCGCCCGGAAGCGCTACCAGTTGGCGTGCCGGGTCCGGGATGCATGTACGGCCCTCAACGCTCTTCACGATGATTCGGATTACCTCTGGCGTACTCTGATAAATTAAAATATTGCCCTCTGCCCGCCGAACGATAAGTTCCCCTGCCGTCCAGTAAAGTTTTCGTTGCTTTATTATAGAGCGATACTGGGCGGCCTGGCGCCGAGTTGATTTTTATCTCGAGAATCCGCCATCTGGCCCAAAGTTGGGGGCTATGCCCCTATGGTCCGCGATGGTTCGTGACCTCAACCACTCAACAAAACTATTGAAGATATGATTCGTCTGCTGTATTATTTAGAGCGCTAGTAGTTCAGGCCAGACAATACAGCCAAACACGATCTGCGTAATTTTCTCGGATTGATGCCTTTGCAGCACCACGGGATTTACGGGCGTTTGTCCGACTGCATTCTGTATAGCGATGCAAGCCTTTCGGGGGGGGGGGGAGGGGTGATTCACTGTATGCTCCCTACCAAACTTGGCACCCTTTTCACTATTTTCTTACAAAACATTATTATACCGTGGTAAAAACGGACGCAAGGCTATCCGACGCATATTGGAGCCACATTAAAAGGCCAATGACACTACCATAAACACATCAAATTCCTTTAAGGAAGGGCCCTACTCACAGAACTGCGGTGGCTGTTACGCCAGCGGTCCAAATTGGGTGGGCGCGTGTCAATTACAACTGATTCAGAATTATGGTTCTATATCCCCGCGCGCGGACGGTCGGGCGCCGCCCGCCTCTGGCGTCTTAACCGTCTAATCTCTTCGGTTTCTTTAGCCTGCAATTTCCGCCTTGTCTCCATCTGTTTGTCCAATGGCGTTAACCCACCCGATGCCCCCTCTTGGTCGTGAGTCGACGCTAGACGTCCTGGCATTGGCCCCCAAAACACCTTGTGAATATCGCTCTGGACTTCTCTAATTTTTTTAGTATTGCACGAGGCGTGGGTTGACCGCCCGCACAAACGAAAATATGTACCAATTTAGTTTTCGGCTAAATCCATCACTTAAAAAACCGTGATGGCCGACAACACGTCATAAATTTCCTATCCGGGATCAAACATTTAATCCCGGAGCTTCGAAACGCACTTCCTCTGTCACAGAAGTGCTTGATCGGCTGGGAACAACTTAACCGCAACCAGCAGGCCACCCCTTGTTCACAAAATATTTCTCTCGATATCGCCTAAAACCTCCGCCTTGCGGATAAACCCACCCTCTCTTTGGTGGTCCTCCTCTCGTTCTACACTATGTGTCGAGTCAACGAACTTCTACGCCTTCAAAAATTCCACGTCATCATTTAGATACCGCCGCTTCTTACAGTGGCTCTCAGCCTCGGAAAACGAAAAGCGATCAAGTTCGAGACGCATCGGTCAATATCCGTTGTCTCTTCGTGCGGGAACTATTTTTCCGTCATGTCGGTAAACTCGCTTTCAGCTCGTCCTACCTATTCGAGTTCGGCGACGACCAATTTCGGGACGCACTACGTCCGGTGGTACTATGTTTCTTTCCTCCGGATCGCCCCACGCCGAACATCCTGCCGCACAGTTTCCGACATCGTGCGGCTAATCACCTCGTAATTTTGAAGGCCATGAATATCTAGCAGATCCTAGTTCGCGGTCGGTTGACCGACAAGAAGGACCGCGGGTTTCAGAGATACCTCCCAATTGCACTTTTTCTCATCGTACAAGTCCAGACGGTCAATTCGGCCCAAGCCTTCATTTTTGAAGTCAATGCAACAAGGGATCATTATTTCATGTAAAATTCGAACTTTTGAACCAATGAGCGGGGGTTATGATCAGGTCCTGATTGAGATACCCATTTTGGTCCTGCCTCCCAGCGCGTGTAACTCTCGCATATGTTTGTCTGGGAACTTTCTTCTCCACAGTAGTTTTATAAAACCGATCGTATCCCTGAGCTTTCCATTTATTACTATGTAGAATGGACACCCCCTGTTCACAGTGCTCACAGTACACTTCAGCTCAAATTTCCTTGAATATGCAAAGGTCCTCTTGTCAATTTACTGCGCTCGTTCGATCCTTACATAGTAGCAGTTAAGCTCAGCCACTTACAACACGTCCCATATGAACTTCACCTTCTGCATCAGTCCTAAATCATACACAAGTGTCTCCAGCTCCGCAATGAGAAAGTCATGGAAACGATCGTCATCGTCTTCCTTGCCCTCAAAATCGTCGTCACTGTCTCCAAGAGCCGTGAATACAAGCTCTTAGTGGTGCAAAACGCGCTATACGCTTTATCCTCCGACGGTAGGAGATCCTCCTTGTAACTTGCAAAAATTGGTTGGTATCCGACCCCCTACCAACATCCCGATGCACGTGTACCCAGGGGTAGCCGCGCCCCACAGGGTTGAATTAGACACCGATTTCTACGCCAGCCCCGCACTTTGCCGCAATGTAAAGTGCGACGCCAGGATAAGTCATTCGCTATGCGCGGATAAGACGCGCACGGTGTGCTGGGAATATTATACCAATCCGCGCTGTGCCACTCCGTACAGCGACATGTACAGTACGGAGTGAGAAGGTACAGGATCCGAGGAAGCACTTACATGCATGACGAATCTTGTCTTGCCGGCCGACTTCGGGCATACAGCTCCAATTTGAGTTGCGCCGATCGCACCTCTATGCACGTACGGCACACACATTTAATTTGGTCACTGTTCGGGTATGTACATTGACACGCGCCACGGCGCCTGATCTTGGCTCTATAGTCTGTCCCCATTTGTCTCGCGCAATGCGGAGGGTACTCACGTCCCACAACTCATAAGAGCCGAACGACCACAGGCCCGCCAATCTGTGGAGTTGTGGGTCAAGACCGCACCTCGGCGCCGTGTAAATCTACATCTAGCTTGCGGCCCGGGGCCTCATGGGTTTCTCCAAGTTCCCGCGTCACGGCGCACGTTGTCCTCTGGATTCCGACTCTGCGACGTGCTTTCAACCCGGGCCTTGCGGTCGCGGGTTACGTGTACGCTCATAGGTCAGTTGCGGATCTGCTCCTCGGCGCCTTAGTAATACCGTACCTTACGGGCCTACTAGCGGCCCATTTGGTACTGAAACGGGCAACCGCAAGGTGAAACTTCATTTCTAAAGCTAAGTCACTTTGGGCTTCAAACTACAGCGTCTGATATTTCCGCCTCGGTGTCCTCAGGTCAGGGAGATCTTCTGTGAGAATTTCGCCTTCGTTAGGCGCCTTTATACCCGCTTCCCAGTCTATATCCGGCTGTAAGCCAAGGCGACCGTAGCATCCAGCGCCACAACACTTGTTTGGGTAACCCAGACTGACTGGGCCCTGCAACATATCCCTCTGCCACGGTAAATATGCACTCTTTCTTCTGTCTTCCTTCGTGAAGAGTCGCTTCTCAAGACTTCCCTTTGTATCCCCCAACCCGCTAGTTTTTTTGCCGACACTGGGCCTTGTTCCGTCATCGCACCGACTTGTGCTACTCTACCCGGATGGCAGGACTCTCGCTTACCTGTCGGTACAGAGGCCTGCTACCACTGTTTCTAACTAGTGCAGCGCAGCCTCGAGTGCCCACAATCGCGCCTAATTGCTGGTGACTTTGAGACAGAGTCAAAATTTACGTCTCTGATCACCAGGAATTGGGATGCACTACCACTGAGCCAAAAAAGGCTCTTTTTAAAAGAGTAATATCACCGTGTCACGGATACCTCTCCCGTCCTACCATGTTCCACTCTACATCACGAGCGTTAGAAACGGAAAAAAACTACAAGGAAGAAGAAAGTCCTCCATCTACTGAGGACCCTGCCTCGGCCCTACCGGCCGAGATAGCTACGCTAGCATCCGCTTCGCAGCATACGCTCGAGACGTTA
The DNA here is from genome assembly GCA_032274145.1 of Herpochondria borealis. Taxonomy (NCBI): domain Eukaryota; phylum Rhodophyta; class Florideophyceae; order Ceramiales; family Ceramiaceae; genus Herpochondria; species Herpochondria borealis. Next base: position 748 of record JAVCKV010233967.1, on the reverse strand, counting down.
GGTATTGCCTATCTCTACGTATAGATAGCTGGTTGTAAATGTCGCCAACCATGTTTGGTTGTAAAAACAACTTAATGCTGGCTTCTTACTAGGCACTAAGTTATTGACGACCACGTAGACCACATATGGGTTCGCCGTCAATTCGACATTTTAATGTACGGAACCACCGTCCCTATACAGAGACGTATTAGTCCATCCTTGCGCAGGAATCCCCATGAAATACAGGATATACCTGTCAAACAACCTGCACCCCTTCGGGTACAGGTTGCTAAAACAAAAACAATACTGGACTTCTCCGAAGGGATCGTTACAGTGGAACTGTCTCATACGAATAACTTTCTTCTATGAATCAACCCGTCTCTTTATAACAACCGAAAAATCTCCGTCGCAAATGGCATTGCCCACTCGATTTTAAACGTGCCGTTTAAAATCACAATCGATAACTTTTCACCGGCCGCGGTGCATTTGCACAAAAATCAAGTTGTTTAAATTGCAACCCAGGCTCCCTTGATCGCATATTCCATGCGTAATACAACTTCCGGACCGGACATCAGCCGTTGAAGCTTAGAAAATATTTATTCAGGGCAAACTCTAAACCCCTCGGACCTTATCACTCGGCATAAACCGTCTCACACACCCGTCCCAACATGCTTACTTGCAGCATACACAGCCCGCCTCTGTGAACGTACATGTGCACCTGCAGAGGGGTTTCGTACAGTAGCAATGATGCAATAGCTACAGACTTTCC
>JAVCKV010233745.1:0-15776 GCA_032274145.1 Herpochondria borealis | reverse complement strand
TTTAAATAAAATTATCATTCACTCCCAATTTTTAATTTCTTTAAATTTAAATATATCAATTCAATTATTCACAATTCATCACCAGCAATCCTATTATGATTATCCAATATAAATTTCTTAATTTTCTCAATATCCAACCCTCCTTAGAAATATTTCATATTTCTTGTATCATCTTTAGGAAAGAAAACCAATGCAGGAATCTTATCCATCTTCATTACCTCATTCCTAGAAGTATTCAATTTCCCAAAATAAATCTAAGCATGACCTAATTCCTTAGAAACTTTTTCCAAAATATCCACAGCTTCTTAACATCCCCTGCAAGCATTGGTATAAAACAGAATAACTTTATCCCTACTGATATCCAAAAGTAAATTCTTCATACTATTTGCAGTCACAACTTTCAAATGACTCTTCCCATCATCCTTAACCTTTTCACTAATAAAATGCCTATCTAATTTATTATTAATAAAATCTAAAATAAATTATTATATTTATTTTTCTTAGAAAGTGGATTCGAATTTAAATTTAATCAATTCTTTTTATATAAAAGCAATATAAAGTGAAGGCAATTCATTTTGATCAACACCAAACATATCTGAATAATGATTTTCAAATTCAGTTTTTAATTTATTATGAGCAATGACAATATTGAATTTACTTGAAATATTTTCTAAAATTCTCAATTATTCTCTGTTTGTTTTTCGATTTACATATACAAGTATTGGTAGCTTACTTCCAATTGTTTCCCCAATTACATCTATATTGAATCTATTTATCGAATCAAATCTGGCAAATATTAAAAATTTCTAAAATTTCTTCAAATTTGAAAAATCTTTAAATTTAGAAACTATTCCAGATTTCTTATAATATATCAATTGATTCATTTGTAAATTATTATTTTCACATTCATTTTTATCTGAAATGTAAAATATTTTGGTATTGTTAACAAGTCTCATTATTTTATTGATATTTGTAAATTCTTCTGTATTATTATCTCCACAATACATTCCATAACCAAAATAATGATTTGATTATTTATGATCTTGTACATATTCTTATTTGAAAACAATCATTTCTAATTCCAGAATTTCTTTTAAAAATAATTCAATTGGCTCAATATTATTCACTGGTCCAAAGTATTGTCTATTCAACTCTATTCCATCAACAAATATCAACAAGCTTGGATATCCTTATAACTATAATTTATTCTTCAACTAAGGGAATTTATCACCATTCATTTAAGCAAATTTTATTTATTTGTATTTTTTAGATAATTTCTTAAAAGGTTCAATCAATGCCTTGCAATGCCCACACCAATCAACATAAACCTTAACAAAAGTCAACTTATTAGATTCAATAAACTAATTATAATTAGTATCATCTAATTCAGTAATTAAAGATTCACAAAACACTCCCATCATAAAAATAATAAATTTAATCATTATAAATTTAATTAATTTGTTTTTTCCAAATTTCTTTTATTTTATTATAATTTAATTCAATCCTTACATTTGTTTTATTTATTATTTATTCTGAATCATATTGGAATCGTTTGATTATTTTTTCAAGATTTTAATTAAATTCTTTTAAAAAAATCAGAAATTCCTTTTCCTATTCCAAAATTAAATCATTATTGAAATTTGTTTGACTTTGTAATTATAAATCTTATATTGTTTTTTATTTAAATTTTTTAAATTAAGTAATTCTTATCAATGTCCCTTTAATATCTTATATTAAATTTCCCAATAAAAAAGTAACCACAGATAAATCATCAGTTATTCCATTAAATTATTAAGAATTGTTTTAGAATTATTTTGAAATTTTTACTATTTAATTTTTGTAATTTTTATTTTCATTTTTTTAAACAAAACAATTAAATTCCGAAAAATCTTCAAAATTAGTTTAAAGATTCTTCAAATTAATTTAATTCTATTAACAAGATTTCGAAATGATTCCAACAGATTCATAATCCAATTCTATTTTATTTAAAAGAGCCTTTACTTAATTTTCCATTAAATTAAAATTGTCCTATTATTTAATAATCTCTTAATTCTAAAGTATATTAATATTAATTTCCTGCTTCCCTTTCCAGTAACTACCAAAATAATTACCAATACTACTCAAAGATTTTTTTATTTTTTAAATTTTATTATTGTTTTCAAAAATCAAATTTTATTGATTGGAAAAGAATTTGTGAAATTCAGGAAAATGATCTAAATTTTATATGGTTCTTATTTTATTTAAATACAATTCCAGAAATTGCTTTCTTTTCTTAATATCTTAAATAATAGTTTTGTCTGGCAAAGCAGGCAGCAATAAATGAGGATTATTTTACAAAATTAATTGATGAGTATTGTAAAAATCATTGTACCTTCATTCTATCACAAAATCTTTTTTATCTTATGAAAACTTTATTTAATACATTGTTGGAATAGTTCTTGTTAAATTTCCATCTATTATCTTAGTTACTTAACATAGTTTCTTTTTATTTGACTCTACTACACTAAAGTCGGCTCCTGTAAAATTAATCATTATAATTAATTATTTAAAAATGTTTTCACTTTTTTGGCCAGGCAGATTTTTGAAGATATTGCTAATGAAGAATCCAATTCTTTAATGTCGAGTCTTTGTTTGATTGAATCATAATCACACTTACATTCCGATTCTGTTTTCAATAAATTTCTCAATTTTTCATCTATTTCATTCAACTTATCTTGATATACATGTTTGTCATTTTTTGATTTTGCTTTTTCTGATTCGAAATTTTATTATTTCTTTTAGAAACTAGATCTTAAATCAATGATTTGTTATTTAAACTTATCCAAATTCTTAAATTCGTTTTTAAAAGATTAGAATTATTATAATAATGATTTTCTTTAGTTTTCTTCCAATGATAATTTTCTTGATAATTTTATTTCCTTATTTTGAACAATTTTTATATTTTTCATTTTAATATTAAAATGTTTGAAGAATTTTTCCTGTTCAGATTTTATTATTTATTTATATTGCTATTACTATTTGATAAAAGATAAGGATTTTTATTATTTGGTTTTTACTTTTTCAAATTGATTTTCTAAATCTTTTATTTTATTTATGATATTAGAAATATCATTATTTTTCTTTTAATAACCAATTACATAATTTGAAGATTGATGAATTAAATTGGAATGATTTTATTAAAGATTCTTGAAATTTTTTTATATTCCAATATTAATTTCTTTTAAATCATTCAGATTGTTAGTAATTACATCAGTTTGTGCTTATTATTAGTTTATTTTTTATTCCAATTTTATTTTTTCGATTACTTTTTTGTTATATTTTTATTTTAATATTTCTTTGTTCTTTTTGAATATTTCTAATTAGAATCTAATATAGTTATTCTAAATATTCATTTTTTTATCTTTTTGATCTAAATATTAATTTTCTTTTAATAATCTTGTCAATTGATCTCTTAATTCAAAAATTGATTTTTCTTTTTTAATTTGAATGTTGGATTTTTATTTCTTTTCATTGATTTCATAATTTTAACTAACCACACCATCTAAAAGAGAATCAGCCATTTTTTCAAGCTGGTTTTAATCAACATTCCTCAATACTATAAATTATACTAAACAGAATAAAATCACGACACTTTTCATTTAAAATTAATTACAGTTAAATTAATTAAATTTTATTAAAAAATAATTTTTTCTATTTTTCATCAGAAATCTTTTTAATATTGGAATATATTTTTTCATATCTTAATCCACTTATTTTTTATTCTTGGTTCATGAATTTAAGATTCTTTCTTAAATTTCTAATCATTTACTTAATTTCTAAACTATTGTAATCTACTATTTTTTCAATATATTAAAAGAAAAACTCTAAGTCCGCAACTGTTATCGAATTTTCCAATTAATTGAAACAAAAAGCTAATTTATCTAATGTTACTTAATATTTCTTTTTTAAAACATTTTAATTTTCTTTTTTCAATTCTTAATTTTCAACTTAATTATTTTCAAAATAAGAAAAAATTATTTTAAATAACATCTTGACATCCAAAATATTCAATTATGGTTAGAACTAATCAATCGATTTTTAAAAGATATCATATTTATCTTCATCAAACATTTCCATTTCATTAAAATAATTTAATAAAGTAATTTTTTCAATTTTATTTAATTTACTTACATTTTCCATAAAATAATCATTAACAAATGAATTCATTCTTTCTGATAGATATATCTTTTTATTTAAACTAAAAGTATGAGCCCAAATTGTTAGATTTTTATTATCAATTTTTTCTATTTTCATAAATTAATTTTCAATAAAAATCATAAAATCAGAACATAAATTATAAGTTGAAGAGAAACCTTTCAATATTCCTGAAATATCTTTTTTGTTATACTTTTCAGATTGTAATTTTTTATATATAATTGGCTTTAAGTTTTAATAGAATTATTAATATCCTTTATTTTTTCTTGAAATATAAATAAAATCATTAGATAATTAACAAATACATCTGATATTAAATTTATCTGGATTTGATATTATGTGATTTGAGATTGATAAATATAAATTATCTTTTTTTATTTTACCTTTCACTAATATTTAACTGATACAAGCAATATCTGTTCCACTAAGTTTATCTAAATCATTTAAAATAATATTTTCTAAATAAAAAAATGATTAAGTGTTTTCTAAAATTTTTAAAAATTTATTTCTTTGATTATATTTTATGTAATCTATTAGTTAGAATTTGTTAAGTCCACTTATAAATTTATTATCTGCAAATTATTGTAAGATCAGTGGATTGATTTTATTTAAAGTGGAATGAATTTATTTTCTTTTTAACTTTTGATTTAAAAATAAAGAGAATTCTTAATAATATTATTATTTTTACACTTCATCAAGAGTATTAGGATTTAAAAACAAATTCTTACTGACTTAGTTTTGTATTTATTTAAAATCGTGGCCTTTTTTTATTATTTCAGAAAAAAATCTCTTTAACATATTTATAATTAAATTAAATTTTTTTAGAAATTTCCTTCAAAGTTTTTGAAATTTAATCTAAATTATTATTTGAATAAACTATCTTCTTTTTATATTTTTTTTTATCTTTTAAACAATATTTTTAAATGAAATCAAAATTGGATTGAAATTCTTGTAATTTTTCTTTTAATTAATTTCTTTCTGTTCTGAGCCCTTAATTTTTTAATGTGAGATAATCTGTTGTTTTTTATAATTTTTATTATAAATTATTTATTTTATTTTATTATTTTTCCTGTAAAGTTGATGAGGATTATTTTAAATAATCAATTTCTTTTCTCATTTATTTAATCAATTTGGATTGACTATTTTGTGAATTGGAAAATTTTTTATTTAACTTTCCTTTTTCCAAATTTAATATTTTATTATTAACTTATTCGTTTTATTTAATTTCTTTTTCATTATCAGTTAATTGAATTTTTAATTCTTATTATTAAAATTGAAGATCAATTATTGTTTAATTTTATTTATTTTCTAATTAAGAATTTTATTTTTATTATTCAAAATATCTAATGTTTAAATTATTTACTAATATTTCTAATTTTTATATCTTAATTTGACTTTATTTTATTTATTCATCTTTTTATTATAAATATTAATTATTTTATTATTCTGTTTTTTGTATTTAATAAATTAATTTATCATTATTTGATTATAATACTTACATTTATTTATTAACCCCTATTCCTTGATTAATTATAATTTATTCATCATTTTTATTTTCATTATTATTTTGTAATGATATTTATATATTCTACTTAATCAATTGAGGAATATATTATTTTTTCAATTCTTTCATTGTTTTAAAATTCGAATTATTTTTATTAAATTTATATTAAAAATTTGGTTTTTTTCCCTCCTTTAATAAAATATTTTTTTCAAATGGCTAAACATATTAAATCAATTTGTTGATTTTCTATTATTCACTTTCCAATTGTTTTTAATTCTTTTCATTTTTTTGCTATAATTAATTTCTCAAAGTTCTTTCTGTTAAATATTTTATCCTCAATTATGTAAGTTGTTTATCTTTCTATTCTAATTGATTTTATAGATTGAAATTGCTCCAAAATTGTTAATGTTGTTTTTAAAAATCTTATTTTATTATTTTTATTTGTTCTACCCAATTTTCTCTTTCCCTTTGAAATTTTTCATGTTGAACTCTTCTTTAATTTTCTAATTCAATTTTAATTTTATTCATTATAATTAAAATGATAAAAGATGATGTCAATGAAATTAAATAGGAGTATTTATAATGTATAGAAGAAGTTGGGAATTTTTAGAATAATTATTAAGATACAATTTGGAAGCTTAGTTAGATTTAATAAGAAGAAATTGGTAATTTCAATTAATATATTTCATAAAATTCAAAAAACTTAAGTTAAATTTATGTTAATTTTTAATAAATAGAAGGCTAAATGGATTAATTGGTTTCATTGAGAGACAAAATAAGATAGATTAAAACTAAATGTAAGAATATTGAAATTTAATAAAATAATTAAGAATAAAATTTTTTATAATTAATTAATAATATTATCTTATCTTGTTTATGTTTTGTTATAATTTATATTTCATATTTTTATTAATATATTTTATTAAACAATACATATATTAAAAAATACTTTAATTATTAAAAATTATTTCGTTATAATTTAAATGTTGAAATTTATTATACTAATCACTTTATAATACAACCAATAAAGATGTTTAAGAAATTTAATTCCTTCTTATGGATACAATGGTTTAATTAAACCGATAAAAAGAAAGATGCTTCTTTGTGAAGTATCTAATTCTTGTTGTTCTTTTCAAGACGAATTAAGATTTCATCATGATTGGAATACATATTACAAAATCAAAATGGATTTAATTTATCAGAAAATAGAAAACAAATTACTTGAAATCTAAAATTTAATTGAATATTTCTAAGAATAAGAATTCACTTCAATTAAAAATTACATCCAACCTCCTTAATTATTAAAAGCAACAGTAATATTTGATAAAATTAAATCAAATCTATTCAAAGATTCAGTCCCTTTAATATCTTCTTTAAAAGAAGTAAAATCAATTGATATGAAATACAAATAATAATTTATTTGTATTATTTGTGATTATAATTCTTAAAGTAAAGTGAATGAGATTGGGTAACAGTTTCCTATAACAGAAGAAGTTTGTGAGAATTTAGTCAAAAAATTCAAAGATCATTTATAATAATAAAATCTTGGTCTTATGGAATTGTTAGTTTAGATAGATGATTTTTTGGAATTGTCAAGAATTGATTTGGGAGAAGTGGATTTCAAATTGAAAAAGAAAGTGAAGAGTTATATTTATTCAAGTCAGACTTGTATAAGTTTAAAAGAATTTGATAAAGAACAATGCAGCGATCTTTGTGAATAATATTCTATTTAAAATGTAAGTAAAACATTTTTTGGAGATATTAAATTTTATGAATATTTATTAAGAAGATGGAGAAGTTATAAATTTCAAATGTCAAGATTGATATAATCTTAAGCAGAGGCTGAGTAAGCTTAGATAAATATTAAAATTAGAATACAAAAGGAAAAAGAAAAATTATAATAATAATAGAAATTAAAGTAAGATTAATTAAAAAAGGAAGGAGAAGTTTAAGAAGAAGGAAAATTAAAAGAAGGTGAGGTTGAAGAAAAACCTGCTGAAGAAATACCTAAAAAATAAATTAGAATATTAAGTAGTGAATGGTATAATCATAAAAATAAATATAATCATCATAAAAGTTTTAATGATATATTTAAAAAACATAAAAATAGAAAAAAATATAAATAAATCAAACATAGCAATTATAAAAGAAGATAAAGATATAAAGGGAGAAGAAAATTAGAAATAAAAGAACAATTGTTATTTGAAAAAAAAGAAGATGCTATCAAATATATAAAAGAAAGATATAATGTAGAGATGGAAGTTGATAAAGAAGAAAGAGAAAATAAAAAGAAACAATTTATAATAGAATTAATAACTAAATATTATGAAGGATATAAAAAGACAAGCAATAGAAAATTAGAAATTGATAATTGGGTGAAAAATAAATTATTCGAAGGAAATTACTTCGATGGTTATCAATTTAGAGTGGATGACTTGGGAAATAATTTAGATTACAAATTAAGTGATTTGTTTTCAAAACCAAAATAAAAAATAATTGAAGAATTTATAAGAAGAAAAGATGAGATCATTGAAGAGAATAAAATCAAATTTAATGATAAAATAAATTTCGAGGTTTGGGATATAGTAAGAGGAATATCTGATGTGGAGGTTAATTAATTGATTGGAGATGTATAAATTGTTATTGGAGGTAAAATAAAAGAAATAGATTTTGATTTTGAAGAACATTTATTAAAACAAGAAAAATTGTTGAATAAAGAAATTGAAAAACTAAAAAAATTAGGAACAGAAAATGAAAAGGTTGATAAAAAATAAATAAAAAATGAAAATGAAGAAAATTTAGATGAGGGTGAAGAGGATTCTGAATAAGCAGAAGAAGATGAATGATAAATAATTATTAATTTATTTCATTAATTAATTATTCAAATAATCAATTTCTCTTTCCAACAAATCAATGTTGTATAAAGAGGAGGAAATGAAAAAATATCCTTTTTTTTCATGATTAAATTTAAATGCAAATATTTTCTTAGCATTATCTTTACTGTCAAGCCATTAGAAATCATCCATTTTTATGAAATTTAGTTTTTAGAAATTTGATTTTTAATTATAATTAATTTCTTTTTTTAATTTTTACATAGATAGAAAACCATTAAATACTGTTAACTATACTAAATAAGCGTCTCTGAATAAACTATTTGACCAAAGAAGAAATAGTTCACTGAAAGAATCTTTGAATTAGTTTAAGATTAATCTATTAAAATTATTATTATTTTCTATTGAAAATTATTTTTTATAAAATACTAAAGATGATAATTTATTGCAATTTTAAATTATTTTTTTTAAAAAAATGGATGAATGAATTAATTCTATTGTATATGTTTGATTATCTAAACATTATATTTATAATAATGATTTATTATTTTAGGATTAATATATTTTTTTAATATTTTAATATTCGATTTTGATATTAAATTTTTTTAAATAAATTCCAAGTTTATTTATTTTTATATTAATGAAGTTTTTTTTAGTTTTTCCAATCAAAAAAGCAAAATATTACTTTATTTTAAATAAATATTTATCAGAAAAATCTCTTTTTAATATTTGAATTGATTAGTTACTATAATTAGTATCTTCATTATACTCTTATCTTTATTTTATGTTTTATTGCAATTATTTAATATATTAAATTTCTTCACAATTACCTTTAATTTATTTTATTAATTCTTTCAACACAATTAGTTAATTATATATATGTTGTTTATTAAACAATTTTTATTTTGTAGATTTTTAATTGAATATAACAATTCATTATATTTTCATTGAATTTTTCAATTTTTTATCTGTACTTTTTCTAATTTTTTATTAAATCATTATTAATTAATAATGAAAAATTAATAAAAACACTTTTTGCTTCAACAAAAAATAAAAGAACAGCAGTCATTAATATAAAAAATATTAATACTAAAAAAATAAAAGTAATTTTTAGCAAAAGAAGAAGAAACATTAATAGAAATGTTAGATTAAACAAAACAAATAGCATTTGAAAATAAAGTCAAAATTAATTAAATTTATCATAATTATTAATTCCATAATTAACTGCTTCATTTTAAGCATTCTATTTTTAATTTTGAATAAATTTGTTAACTTTTAATTATTATTCTTTAGAGCATTTATAAAAGCAATACAAATTAATAACAGTCAAAACAAAAGGAATAAGAATGATCATTAAATTGCTCAAACTAAAAAGATTCAAAAATAATAAAATTCCCCATACAATAAAAGAAATTATCAAAAAACCCCAAAAAAATTTAGAATCGAGAGAATTATTAGTGGACTCATCTCTTTTTGTTTCATAAATTAATTCTTCTTTCCCATCTTCATCTACATGCCTCGACCATCTTAATCCAACTAACACTCTACCCAAAACATTTTTAGTGAACCAAAATTCAATGGAAGACATAATTGAAATAATAGTCAATCTGAATACAATTTCCTAATTGGGAAAGAGAAATGCTAATAAATAAGCAGCAATAGGAAATCCTTTGAAAAAAATATCCCAAGTCACAAGACAAGGATGGGCTGCTTTATTTACATCATACTTATCCACCAAGTTTTGTTATCCATTTTAATTATCAGTCATTATAATTATTTAATATTTTTAAAATCTGGGAATTGCAAGGTCTCCAATGTTAATTACTCTTTCATTTCTTTCTTCCAACATTCCTTCAAAGAATATAAATAATAATTACAGTCATTCTTTTGATTTTTACATTCTTAATATTTCACTAATTAAGGAATGCAAGAAAAATAATCTTATTTGTTCGCTTCATATAATTTATAAGACTACTTATTGAAATTATATTTTTATTTTTTCATTTTATAAATGATAATAAAAAATAGTTTGGGTATCGAATCAATTTAAGATATTTAATAAGCAATCAATAAGATTTAAAAGAGTGATTTTGAAAAGGTTGTTTTTAATTAACCTAATGTTTAGTAGAAATTTATTTAAACACCAGATAATTTGAAAGGAAAGAATATTTAACATTTTCATTTTGGTAAATAATTTACCACAATTATTTCAGAAGAAGGGGAAATTCATTCTCTTGAAAATGAACAAGAACAAAAAAAGCAAAGCCTGAGAAGTAAAATTAATCCAATAAATGTTATAAAAAAGATAAAATTTCTGAAAAGAGAAAAGTAAAGAATAATTAAAAAATTATATTCAAATGAAATTGGATAGTTTTTATTATTATTAGGAAGTAGATAGAAATTGTCTTTGTATGATAATAAAAATAAGTAAGAATGGGATTTGGATTTTGAAGAAGAGGGATAGATTGTTTGTGTTAATTTATTATAAAGCGAAGAATATTTGAAAATTCTATTAGGAATGAATAATGGAATAATTTATTAAATTTCAATTGATTTAAAAAAAGATATTAAGAATGAAAATATTTCTATTGATTAAATTTATTAATTTTCACAAGTATAATATAATAATCCTGTTAATGATATCAAAATACATTAATATAATAATTATTTATTTATTTTTATTTCTGTTGGGGATAAAATTTATTGGATGAAAAGTTTGATTCCTTTGGAAGATTTTTTATTTAATTTCGAAGATATTTTTAATTAAAATAAAAAGGTATTGTATAATTCAGAGGAATATTATAATGTTATGAAGATAAAATCAGTTGGGGATTATTTGATATTGTACATTTATTCTATTTCATATATAAAAGTTTACAATTTTAATATTAATGAGAATTAATATATCAATGATATTAAATTAGAAGTATAAGAATTAGAAACCAATGAAAAAATATTGTTTTTTGAAATTAAAAATCATTTATTTTTTGGATTTCCAAATGGATTTAAAATTTATTCTATTTATTAAAAAAGGTTTATTCATTTTAGTGATTGGAAGAGTATGAATATTTCAATAGAAAATGCAAAGGTTAATCATAAAGATAATACAATAATAATTCATTCAAAAGATAAATTATTATAAATTAATTTGGATATTTCTGAATCCAATTTATGGATAAATGATGTTTCTAAAGGATTGTTTGATTTATCTTTAAATTTTGTTTCGGATAAAAATTTATTTATGTTTATAAATAAATTATAAGGATTAGCTAATTTTAAAAATAGAAAATATGAATAATCAATTGATAATTTTATTAATTCTGATATTGAATTTGAATAATTGATGAATTTATATTTGAAAGTAAAAGATAAGAAATTTCTGGTTTCTTAGAATTTAATTAAATATTTAAATGTAATGATTGATTAAAAAGAGGGTTTCAATTAAAGTGTATTGTTGTTAATTAAATTAGAAATTGCGAGTTTTAATTATGTAAAATTATCAAAAATAATAAATTAAAATAATGAAAAGAATTTAATAAATAATAAAAAAAACCTCACTTTTTTCTTCACTTCAATTAAAGAATCTTTAAGTGATAAAATAAATTATAAATTATTTAACAATTTATTATAACAACATTAGAATAAAGATTTTTAATTTTTATTAGCAGAAATAAACAAAAAATAAGATTTTTTAATTAATCAAAGTTTAGAATAAAAGAATTATAAATAATCAATTGAATTGGCTTACCATTACTTTAAGCATATTATTCATAATAAATAAATAGAAAACAATTAAAAACGATAAAAGATAAGGAATTTGGGAGATTTGATTGAAAAATATAGTTATTAGTTATACTAAAAGGAATAATTAGAATATACAAATTTTATTAAATTAGTTTTTGATGTAAGAATTATATAATATTTATAAAAATCAACATACCAATAAATAATATCTCCATTAAATAAACTTAAAGAAAAAGAAGGTGTTAAATAAATATTAGAGATAGTAAAGAAATTTATTGTAAAATTAAAAAAATTCAAAACAAAAGAAGAAGAAACAAAAATAATAGATATAATAATGAGTCTATCTTATGTTCTGATATATTAATATTCCAAATATTAATTATTTGATTGTTTAAATGAATTTGTTTTGAAATTTGAAGGAAGTTCTTAAAAATATTTCTAAAGAATGTATTAATACTTGTTACTCAGAATAAAAAATAAATCAAAAGCTTAATTAATATTAATAAATGCCTATGGAATTATGTAGTAATACTACAAAGCTGTCAAATTATCTTTAGAAATGTCAAATTAAGAACTTGCAATAAAATGGGCTTCGAAATGCAAAAATATTTAAATAAATAAAAAAATATGGATGATGATTGCAAAACATTCAATTGAATAATCAGAATAAAAATTAATAAGCCTACTACAAATCAAGAAATGTCCATTAAACATAGCAGATGTAATAGAATTATTTAAAGAAGACCAGAATATGGAGTAATTCAGAGAGGTAATTTAAAAAGTTAATTGAAAAACATTTAGACGAACAAGATAGATAATTAAAAGTTTTTAATTTAAAACTAGAAAAATATAAAAAGACAGCAGATTATATCAATGATAAGAAAATGGAATTGGAAAAGAAATTCATTATCATGGATTTGGATAAGAAATGTGATATTTGTAAAGAGAAAAACTTCAATGATTTATTTTATTACTTTCATTGCAACCATCATTTTCATAAGAGTTGTTTGAAGCAAAGAATGACTCAGATGGGAATGGAAGATAAGCTATTGAGAATTAACTAATTGGAAAGCAAAAGAAGTTTTGAATTTAATGTTGTTTTGGATAAAAATCCAATGGAGTACTCTGAGTAGATTTAAAAATTAAAAAGAGAATTAAATGGAGTTTAATGGAAATAATTTTTGGATTATTCAGAAGAAATTGATTAATTGTATGCTGATGAATGTTTGTTTTGTGGAGGGGGTGTTATTGAATGGGCTTATTAGGATTTTATAGAAGATGAAGATCTTTTTGATATTAATATTAATTGAATTAAACTATCGAATCTATATATGTTGCTTGGACTAATATCACTTTTAATAAATCTGATTGGTTGGATTGTTTAAATGAAAAATTTCTCTTTGATTTGATACTGTTTTTGCCAGAATAATTTGAATCAAGTTAATTTTGGTTTTCTTATTTAAGTAAATCGGATTCATAAATAGATTATTGTTATACATTCATTGGTAAAGAATTTTGTAAGGTTAATAATGATTTTTATGATTATTATGGTTATTCATTTAATTGTTATTTTTAATAGTTTTACTATTATTTGGTTATTTATTCTTCTTGGGAATCTGATTCAATATTTAATAATAATTACTCATCTTGTTGTTCTAATAAATTTTACAGGGATTTACTTTCGAGTTAAAACTCTACTTATTTTTTTGATTTTTCATTTTTTTGTTTGAAAATATTATTTTGAATATCTTTAAATAATTTCTTTTCAACTTTATTTTCAATTTAATTTTCTTATTATCTGAATCCTTTATCTCCCTTTATCTCAATTCCAATGTAATCTTCATCTTCATTCAAACTTCCCATTTTACTCTGACAACTAAATAATTAACTTATCTACTCTAACCTTACAGAATCCTAACCAATAGCCATTTCATTCAAAAACTAAAAAATTCCAACAAAATTCCCTATATCTACCCACTTCCCTGATTTCTTTCAATTCTATTAAACTCTTCTAAACAACTGCACTTGATGACCCTTAATACTCCATTAAATATACTTTTATCATTTTTCATGTTAATCTTTTAAATAGGTGCTTCACAAAACTTACTTAACACCTCTACAATATCAACTCCTTCATTTTGTAACAATAAATTCCATTCTTTTTTTCTGTTAGAATTTTCAAACGTTATCAAAAAATCTTAAAAAAGAAAATCAACCAATTCTTTTATCTGATGAGTTTAAATAAAAGACTCTTAGACACTATCGTCTTTCATTTTTCTGGATTCACATAAAAATTTATCTATCATAGTATTATATATAAATTATTTAAATTAAATTAATAAATGGTTTACGAAGATCCGATTCCCTCTATTCCCGACAGGAAAGAAGAAAAAGAAATGATAAGAAAAATTCATAGCAATTTCAAAGAACAACCTTACTCCAGACCTTACATGAATGAACACATGAGATTGAGCAAGATGAGAATGGGAGACAAGGTAAGAGAATACAAAATGACTTGGTGGGGCAATTTCTTAAAAGGGATGTTGATTTGGGGAACTCCTATCTCTATGATTGTTTTGAAGATGAGAAGAAACCACTTGGGAATTCCAATGTACAAAAAGAATTACTGGAATAAAAAATTCACAATTGATATGCAGATTTATAAGTCCAATCTATTTTATCTTGAAATTCTCTTATAAAGTCTTCAGAAAATTCTGGCCAATTTGATTCTGGCTTCTGTGGAAGCACGTGCTCTAGCGTTATATCCGCTGGATCGGCATTGGGCACATACCAAGGCTCAGTCACGCCTTTTGCGCTAAGCTCCAGCGATCTCAACAAATATCTAGTTATAACTGCCTTTGACGATCGGTAGTGCGAGAAGGCTTCCTTGAATGCCGTATCGGAAGGGGTTATCGTTGCAAGGAGCTTTTTTAGCTCCTTGCAAGTTGTGACGTCCTTGAGGTGAACACCTTTCGCGGCACTCCCAAAGGCAGTGAATATTGACCCTGAGCGTGTCGATGATGCGACTGCCATCCTGACGCTTAAAGAAAGCAGAAAATCGAATGCTTTTCCTGCCTCCTTCTTATCGAACCTATCAGCTACTGCCATCATTAGAGGCTTCATGGGTTTGATATTGAACAAGTTATTTACCCTGATCGCCTTTCTTATTGGCGGTAAGAAATCATTCCATTTTTCATGCTCAGGCATGTGTATAGCCACATAGCTAAGCGACAGCACCCCCAAGGTTTTTGGGTCGTGGCTAAACACTAAACAAAGCCAACCAATAATGCTAGGTAACATCGCGATATACATTTGTTTGCCATAACGCTGATTACTGATGGAATCCCACCAATGAATACCACCAAAAAAAGACAGTAAAACCGCTGAACAGAATAAGCAGGAAAAGAAAAACTCCCAAGAGCTGGATAAAGCACTCCGGGACCTGCAAGAAGCCAATGAGAAAAGCATGAATGAGGATGGTGCCATCTCAGGGGGTGCGGAAG
>JAVCKV010233744.1:0-47012 GCA_032274145.1 Herpochondria borealis | reverse complement strand
AGTTCGACAACATGATTGGCTAACAACCTCAAACTCCAGTTAGAGAAACCTTTCGGAGGTGAACCTAAACGAAGGGCGATAATTTGAGCTTCTTGTTTTCCATCAAGCTTTTTGTATACAGGAGGATCCTTTCGTTTCTTGCCTTTGAGAGCTATTTCGAAGCCTTCTAAAACTAGACGTTGCCTTATATTCTCAACTGTTTTGATACGGCAACAAAAAGCATCAGCAATTTTTGCATCAGTCCAGTTTGGTCCCTCAGTATCCGCTTTCAATAATATTTGGGCTCTCTTAACTTTTTGAGCCGTCCCCTTGAGTTGTTTAATAACTTGAGCCAGTTCATCACGTTCATCGCAGCTTAGGCGAACAATATACTTTTTCATCATCATACAATGAGCGCTCAGACCCCAAGCATTTGTTTAACAAATATTAGGTAACCCTAACTTTAAGATATGACAGAGCACTAGTGTAGAATTTAAAGGAAAGTCTGGGATTGGTGATTATGTAGTCGAGACCGATTGGGCTGTTGAGCAAGTGGTCGATTTCTTGAAGAAGTCTAAAGAGTATGAGAACACCTTGATTATCTTCACCAGTGACAACGCTTCATTTGCAATTCCAGAAAAGTATGAAGTGGCGCAAACTGGCCATAAGCCAAACATGCACTTTCGTGGCCAAAAGACTGATATTTATGAAGGAGGTCATCGCGTTCCCTATATTATGAAGGGTCGAAAAGGTGAGGCTCAGCAATCTGTAGTGAGTGAGCAAACGATTTGCACGACGGATGTGATGGCGACAGTGTGTGGATTCTTAAACATCGAGGTGCCCTTGAGTGCTGGTGAGGATAGCTATAACTTTATGCCAGTGTTGGATGGTAAACAAGCTGAGGAAAAGCAAGTACGCCCAGCCACCGTGCATCATTCTGTCAATGGGATGTTTTCCATTCGGAAAGGAAAGTGGAAGTTGGCTCTCGGCAAAGGATCCGGAGGAAGAACGAAGGTTCCTGCGAATGATCCAGAATTGCAATTATTTGATATGAGTAAAGACGTGTCTGAGACAACGAATCTTTATTTGAAGTAGCCCAAGGTTGTTAACGAGCTGAAGGCCTTGCTTGATACTTATAAAGAAGGTGGACAAAGCGACGGAAGGTAAGTTTACTTTAAAAAAGGTGAGCGATCATTCTATCCTCTAGCTTGTGCTCTTTGATCATTTGTTGGAGCAGGACGACAGATGCTGCGGCATCGAATAGTGCATCGTGCCATGTTTTTAATGGGACGAGTTCTTTGACTTGTTGGCTGAGCTCAAAATGATCGCAGATTGCACCTAGTGAGTGTGAGGGAAGTTCGGGGTAAAAACGTCTGGAGAGCACTAGGGTGTCGACCCATGGGCCAAACCCGTGCCCGGGAAAGCCTCTAAGGAAGCGTTTCTCTGTGCCGTGGCCGTGAGCTACCACAATGTGGTTCTTGAGTCGCTGTTTGATTTGCGGCCATAGCAAGGCGAGCTTTGGGGCGTCTTGTAGATCATCTCTTGTGATGCCGTGTACTTTTTGTGCAGCCCACGTGATGTCTTCCTCTGTGGAGATGTAGGACTCCCATAGGTCTGTGATTCCTTTTTCTATTGACCAAGTGGTGGTGCCTATCTGGATAGGAGCATCCGTTTTTCCTGGAGCTGTACCTGCGGATTCAAAATCAATCGCAGTGAATGCGGTCTGTGTTATTAGTGAATCGGGCATTGTGTTGTACTGACGATAGAGGTCAGTGGTAGGGGTGCAATAAAAAAGCCTACCTGCGAGCAGGTAGGCTTTTGAAAATTGGTGTGTCTGAAATTATGCTTCAGAGATAATGATGTTCACACGACGACCTGATTGGTCGAAGTAAACATTACCTGTTTCAAGAGCGAAGATAGTGTGATCTTTTCCAAGACCTACATTCTTGCCTGGTCTCCACTTAGTGCCACGTTGACGGATGATGATGTTACCTGGGATAACTGCTTCACCACCGAATTTTTTAACGCCGAGGCGCTTGCTGCGTGAATCGCGACCGTTTTTTACTGAACCTTGTCCTTTCTTATGAGCCATGAATCTTTATTTCTACTAGTTTAAGATTTACTTAATGCTTGTGATTTCGAGCTTAGTGAGGTGACGACGGTAACCTTTAGTTTTGTGGTAACCTTGGCGACGTTTGAATTTGAAAGCGATGCCTTTTTTGCCGCGAAATTGTTCTACAACTTTAGCTGTAACGGTAGCACCATCAATTACAGGTGTACCTACTTTAGTTGTTTCTCCGTCGTTTACGAGGAGAACCTCGTCGAATGATGCTACTGAACCTTCTTCTAGGTCGAGCTTTTCTACGTCAAGAATATCACCTTCTTGAACGCGATATTGCTTGCCTCCTGTTTTGAATACTGCGTATGCCATTTTATTATAGTTTGGTTACGATTTTGAGCTGAACTATACATTCAGCCTGTGTTTCGTTTAGTTTGTCTTATCCTACCACTTAGGAGATCGAGTAGCCTCTAATGAGTATTCAGCGGCACAGAGTCCAGCGGTTGGATCAGAAAAGCAACATGCTTGAGGTTAAATCACAAGTTTTTTTTGCTCATCCCTGCAATTATTTTCACCTTTAGAAATGCACTTGGCAAAAATTGACCTCTTAATAAGAAGAACACCCGCTTGAGTTTGAATCAAGCAGGTGTGAAAACGTAATTCACTTATCAACTTAGAATGAGAACACTTCGTCTTCGCCGAAAAAGCGCTTAACTTCTGCTTCTGCAGCCTCTGAGCTGTCAGATGCGTGGCAAACGTTGACCATCATGTTATCACCGAGGTCGCCACGGATCGTGCCTGCAGGTGCTTCAGATGAGTTTGTAGGCCCTAGGAGGTCGCGAACACGGCCTATAGCATCTTCCCCTTCGAGAGCGACAGCGATGACTGGTGACTTCTGCATGAATGCAACGATCTCTGGGAAGAACGGCTTATCTGCA
Source organism: Herpochondria borealis (assembly GCA_032274145.1). NCBI lineage: Eukaryota > Rhodophyta > Florideophyceae > Ceramiales > Ceramiaceae > Herpochondria > Herpochondria borealis. Next base: position 44,036 of record JAVCKV010233744.1, on the reverse strand, counting down.
ACGTGGGAGTAATGTTCAGTAAGTAGTTCGTTACTTAGTGTCATCATTTTGATGCCGCGAATAACGAGGCCTTTTGAGAGGAAACGTGAAAGAACGTCGCCTGAAAGGTTTTTAGTAACGCAGTCAGGTTTTAAAAGAATGAGTGTGGTTTCTGTAGCCATATGTTTGGAGTTATCCAAGAATGATTGAGATGCAAGAGAATTTTTTTATTATCCTATGGCTACGTGATGAGATTTAATTAGTTTGTGCGTATATAAGCTAGGGGAGGTGAGGAATAGGGAGATCATCTAATTATGGCGCAAAAACAAACGAATTTTTATTATTCGCTCTTGTATAATAAATTCGGCATGTCACATAACCGCCGTAATGCATTATTTTGAATCCCTGAATATTCCTAAAGACGGCTATAAGGCTGTCATCTTTGACCTCGATGGAACGCTTATAGATTCTATGCCAGCTCATTTCGAAGCTTGGAGATCAGCTTTGACTAAGGCTAGAGCCCCAAAGGATGTCTTTCCTGAGGATGTCTTCTATGCGATGGGCGGTCGTCCAACAAAGGATATTGTGGTTGAGCTTAATGGTGAGCACAATCTCAACCTCGACCCTGAATATGTAGCTTTGTCTAAGCGTGAAGCTTATTTGGCGAACTTGGATAAGATCGAGATCATTGATGATGTGGTAGACTTCGCGAAGTCACTTCGTGGTAAAATGCCATTGGGGATAGCTACTGGTGGACGCCGCGTTGTAGTAGAAAAAACACTTCAAGCTCTTGGTTTAAGCGATCTATTCGATGAGGTGATCACAGCTAACGATGTCAAATGTGGTAAGCCGGCTCCTGATGTTTACCTTGAAGCTGCATCACGTTTGGGGATAGCTCCTGAAGATTGCCTTGTATTTGAAGATGCTCCCGCAGGAATGATGGCTGCTCAATCAGCAGGCATGCAAGTTGTAGCAGTTCCTGCTCCACTCCGTGTTGAGGTGTGAAATTCCCAATTCTAGCCTTGCTTTATTCCTTCAATAACCTACTTAGACCGAGATGAAACGTAACTTGATTTTAGCTGCAGCCGTAATTACATCCGTCGTTGGAGTGTCATGCGAAAAACATCGCTGGGAAGACAAGATTGAAACTGTCGAAGAAGAGGTCTACGATAAGAATGATAATCTAGTCGAAACTATCAAAACCAAAGTGGTTGCCGAAAAAGGAGCAAAACGTTTCTTTATTGAAGAGTCTCACCGGCATGTTGAGCACGCAGTTCACAGCAAACATAAGGACCACGGACATGGGGACCATAATGATGAAAAGCCTCATACAGAAAATAATCATGATCATCACGGGCACGCTCACTAGTTTGACCTTACTTTGTAAGTGATCAGAATTTCTACAGTGCTTCCGTGATTACGGTGAGCACTTTTTTGTTTTTAAATAAAAACTTCAATGGATAAAAAGCCCACACCACTTTGGCTCTGGCCAAATAACCTCAGTCTTGATGCTCCACTAGTGGCAGTTGCATGGGTGTGGATGCTAAAGGAGGCTTTGGGGGTGCGCTATATTGAATCTGCCGCAATCTGGGTGCTTTTTGCAGCAGTCTGGTGTATTTACGTCATAGACCGCATTATTGATGTTTGGACAGGAAAACGGGATAAGGCAGAAACACATCGCCATGCCTTTTCTTGGAATTACCGTTGGCCGCTGCTGATTTCTGTATTCTGTGTAGCAAGTTATAGTATCCATTATGCACTTTATCACCTGCCAGCAACTTTGTTTACATCCGGTTTTGCCGCTGTCGTAGCCAGTTCTCTATACCTGTGGGCAGTAGTTGTTAAACGATCGAGTAAGCGATGGCTTCGTGAAATGCCTGTTATCATTTTTTGCTTAATGATGGTAGCCTTTATTTATGAACAGGGGAGTCAAGTTTTGATTGGCGATTCTGTGAGTCTAACCAAACTCATTGTTGGTGTAGTTGCGATTGGATGCTCATTCGCACTATATAGAGCTTTAGTCTTTTTGAGAAGTGATGTTATTCCCTACGCAAAAAACTTAGGGGCCGGCATAATATTTGCTTTTGGAGTAGCTGTTCCAGCCCGACTTTATCAGCTAAATACAGAGTCGATTATTAATGATATTTTTTACCCCTTGATGGATAAAAATAGGAATGTGGTCATGGGCATATTTGATACGGTATATAACTTGGCTATAATGGTTATGGAGCACATGGCTATTCTTATAGGCACGATTGAAACAGTCACTTTTGGTGTTCTTTGTATGCTTAACATCACGGCAATCGACCTTTGGGAGAACGCTCGCGAGTCGAATGATCCTAACGTGAAAGCAACCAATGAAATGATCTTGACCATGGGTATTATGGCCTTGGTTGGCTTTTGTCTGCTCTATTCTCTGTTATGGGCACCTGAGACAGCTCGTCATTATTATTTCGCCATCATGGTTGCCTGCGGAATTTTGCACCTTATTAATCGCATGAGGTCAAACTTCACGCTAGATGGACAGCGGGTCTTAGCTGATATTGCACTCCTTGCTCCGATTCCCTTTTACTTTTTATTCAATTCAAATCTCTAACCATGTCATATTCTTTGGAAGAACCTTTGTATGTTGTAGGACATAAAAACCCTGACACCGACGCTATTTGTTCAGCGATTGGGCAAGCTGCCTTGTTATCAGCTATTGGCTACCAGCAAGTGGAAGCTATTCGCTGTGGTAAAATCCCTGAACGTACCCAGTGGGCTCTTGATCAAGCGGGGCTACCGGCTCCTCGTCTAGTCACCGACGTGCGTGCGACCGCAGCTGATTTAGTCGACAATAAAGGCTATCGTGTGTGTGTAAGTGAGACTATATTGACAGCTTATCGTACCATGCTTGAAACTGGAATGAAATGTGTGCCAGTAGTGCGTAAGACAAGCAAGGTAGTTGGTATGTTAAAGTTGGTGGATCTACTTCAGTTAATGATGCCGACTCAGACGCATGGGCTTCCTGTGAAGACAGTGTTTGCGTCGTTAGCGAATGCTGTGATTGCTCTGGACGGTGAGTCTGTTGGTGCTGATCTTCCGGATGCCACTGTAGAGGAAGAATTGATTTTGTTTGTTGCAGCTTCTAGTCCTGAAACCTTACACAGTCGTCTCACTGAATGTGAGATTATTAGTGAAGTTTCTAAACGTGTTGCTATTTGTGGAGATCGACCCAATGTCCAAGAATTAGTGATCGAAGAAGGTGTGCGTGGACTTGTCATCAGCGGCGGGTTTAAGATGACTGATGATTTACTAGAGAAGGCTAAGCGGAAGGGGATTGCTGTTATTTATAGTAATCACGATACAGCTACAACTGTGCAGTTGATGCGTTGTTCTCCTTCCGTAAAGGGAGCTCTCAGTGTAGATTTTATTTGTGTGCAAGAAGGAGAAGCTATTAGTAGTTTCAAGCAGAGGCTCACCGCAAGTGACCAAGATGTTTTTCCTGTAGTCGCTTCAGGGTCATTGGTATTAGTAGGAACATTTTCTAAGTCGGATCTTATTTCTCCACCACGCAAACGTCTTGTGCTAGTTGATCACAATGAATACTCGCAAGCTGTCAAAGGGGTTGAAGAAGCTCAAGTGATTGAGGTGATCGACCACCACCGACTTGCCGGAAACATTGTTTCACGTGAGCCGATCACATATTTGAATGAACCAGTGGGTTCTACTTGCACTTTAGTGGCGAGAAAATTCATGTATAGGAACCTGAAGCCAAGCCGAGGTGTAGCTCTATGCTTATGTGCAGGTTTGATTTCCGATACCTTAAATTTAACATCACCTACGACAACTGATCTAGATCGTGAGATGTTAGCTTGGCTCTGTGATATTGCTGAGATTAAGGCGGCTGAATTCACTAAAGGGTTCTTCGAAGCTGGCTCATTACTACTTCATGGCACCGCTGACGATATCGTTGGGGTTGATCGTAAGGAATTCAATGAGGGTGGAGCGTTTGTGAGTATATCCCAAGTTGAAGAAATCGGCATCAGTTCGTTGCCTAGCAGAATCGATGAGATCCGTGCATCGCTTCAGAAATTGGTCGATAGCAAGGGCTATGACATTGCGATGATTGCAGTGACTGATATTTCCAGCCATACTTCTACTATTTTAGTGGCAGGCTCTGAAAAAATAGCCAAAGCCATACCCTATGAGCAAAGCGAACCCGGAATTTGGAGTGCGCATGGCGTGGTGAGCCGTAAAAAGCAAATTTTTCCAGCAATGTGCCAAGCTATCTATAACTCAAGTGCAACAGAGATAGAAGTATGAGGTATTCAGATTTAACTATAATTAAGATTGGCACTGGTGTCCTGACTCGTGAGTCAGATGGCCAGTTGGATAGAGCCTCATTGGTGCACCTCGTGTCAGCTGTAGCTGAAGTTATTGCTTCTGGGCATCGCTGTCTTATGGTTTCGAGTGGTGCTGTTGGTGCTGGTATTTCTGGATTAAACTTGGAGTCATACCCGACTGATGTTCCTACTCGTCAAGCGTGTGCTGCGATTGGACAGACACGACTGATGCATTGTTATCAATCCCTGTTCCAAAACTTTAATTTGAATGTGGCTCAGTTGTTACTCACTGCTGAGGACTTCAACTCTGATGAACGCAGTACTCGTGTTTCAGATACTTTAAGCAAATTGTTGCAGGTGCCTAATATAGTTCCTATCATCAACGAGAATGACTCCGTCTCTGTGGAGGAGCTTTCCATGGGTGACAATGACATGCTCTCTGCTCGTGTGGCCAGCCTCATCGGTGCTAAACGTTTGATTCTACTAACTTCTGTCGATGGTCTAATGCCCCCTGAAGGTGGTAACATCGTTGAGCGAGTGGATGATATAGCAGTAGTGCTCGATTTCGCACGTGACGACAGTGGTAAGTTCTCTATTGGAGGCATGCACTCGAAATTAGCTGCAGTACAATACGCTGTTGAACATGGTATTGAAACTATCATAGCCAACGGCAGAAACCCTAAAAACATCCCGTTATTGGTCGAAGGCCAAGGCGTGGGCACCCGGTTCATAATTTCATGACACCCGAACAAATTCACCAAGCTATCTACGCGATGGGAGAGGCGGCTCGTAAAGCTGCTCTCAAATTAGCGGTTCTCACTGCGAATCAAAAAAATGCAATCTTGATGGCAATGGCCGCTTCATTGCGATCTGCCACTGGAGAAATCGTAGCGGCGAACGCAAAAGATATTGCAACTGGTGAAGAAAAGGGCCTGTCGTCGGCATTGCTTGATAGGTTACGTCTAGATGCAGACCGTATCGATGCGATTGCTGGAAGTGTTGAGAAGGTGGCAAAGCTACATGACCCAGTTGGTGAACAACTTTCTAAGTGGAACCACCCGCAAGGGATGGAGATTGAGCAAGTGCGTGTGCCAATCGGGGTGATTGGAATTATTTTTGAAAGTCGACCAAACGTCACCTCTGACGCGGCAGTGCTGTGTTTGAAGTCAGGTAATGCGACAATTTTACGTGGTGGTTCTGAAGCTATTCATTCGAATCGTGCGATCGCTGCTGCGCTCCAGGCTGGTGGTGAATCTGCTGGGCTTCCTGAGGCGGCTATTCAGTTGATTCCGTTCACTGACCGCGAGAGTGTTAAAGTGATGTCTGGCATGGATAAGTGGATGGACTTGATTATCCCGCGTGGCGGCAAAGGGCTGATTGAGGCAGTTGTATCAATGGCACGCATGCCAGTGATCAAACACTATGACGGCATTTGCCATACCTATGTGGATGCTGATGCTGATTTAAAGATGGCGGTTAGTGTTGTGGATAATGCAAAGACGCAGAAACCATCAGTGTGCAATGCTCTAGAAACAGTGTTGGTTCACCGCAGTGTGGCTGCAGAATTTTTGCCGATGATGGCAGCAGCACTCGATACGCATCAAGTTGAGATCCGTGGTGACGCTAGTGTTTGTGAAATTCTAGGTGATCGTGCCAATGCCGCTACTGAAGATGACTGGGTAGCTGAATACTTAGATTACATCCTCGCTGCAAAAGTCGTGGACTCTGTCGATGAAGCAATCGGTCATATCAATAACTATGGCTCAGGTCACTCTGATTGTATTGTTTCTGCTAACCAAGCGACCGCCCAACAATTTTTAACACAGGTCGACTCGGCTTGTGTTTATCATAATGTCTCGACGAGGTTCAGTGATGGTGAGGAATTTGGCTTCGGTGCTGAAATTGGTATTTCTACCGATAAGTTACATGCACGTGGACCAATGGCTCTGAAAGAACTTACATCGTATCAATACCGTATTCGCGGTAATGGCGAGATTAGGTAGAGTTCATTATGGAGTGGTTATTTATATTCTTAAAAGGCTTCGCGATGGGGGCAGCAAATGTCATTCCTGGTGTTTCAGGTGGCACCGTGGCATTTATCACAGGTATCTATGAGCGACTGCTCAATGCGATCAAGGCATTCGACATGCGGGCACTTCGTCTGATTCAGAAGAAGCGAATTGGGGATTTGATCAAGCACATTGATTTATGGTTTTTAGTGGCCTTAGGTTCTGGTGTGGTTGGGAGTATTGCCTCGCTCGCGAAAGTCTTGAAGTGGGCTTATGAAGAACATCAAGTCTGTACTTCTGCTTTGTTCTTTGGGTTGATCGCACTATCTATTCTCTCGGTGGCTCGCATGGTGAAAAAGTGGAATGTAGCATGTTTTATAGCTGTTCTACTTGGTTGCGCGTTCGCCGTTTCCTTGGCCTTTTTTGAGCATGCAGGTGAAAATCGCGACCATCTCTACCTTGTGCTTTGTGGTGCTGTTGCAATGTGCAGCATGATTATGCCCGGAGTCTCAGGTTCGTTCGTGTTGATCTTAATGGGTAACTACATGCTGATCTTAAACTCAGTGAACGACCTACGCTCACAGCAATTTGATAAGGCTCTTCCTATCATTATCCCTGTGGGTATTGGAGCAGTGTTAGGTGTGGCAATACTTTCACGCTTCCTCAGCTGGTTGTTCAAAAAATTCCACGACGTGACGACAGCCTTGATCACAGGTTTTGTAGCTGGTTCACTCTATGTCATTTGGCCATGGAAGACAGAGGTGACTAAAATGATCGCAGGTAAAGAAAAGGTAGTCGATTTTGATCGCTACATACCAGAGGTTGATAATGTTGGAACTTGGTACGCCATCAGCTTCATCGTGATTGGGGTAGTGGTGATGTTCGCAATTGACTATGCTGGTAAAAAGAAATTGGCATAATTTCTATATAGGAGAGAGTCCTATGATGTTCTAAAATTTTCCGCGTATTTGATTCGGTGTAGTAGGCTCATCTCATTTGAGAAGATTGTGATTAAACTTAATGTGATTTATCAACTATGTGTTGTGCCCAAAAAATGATCGTGCCATCTCATTTGTGGATGCTAGATTGATAGTATGATAATAGTCGCCACATTCTAGTTTTCGCTAGTGTCATTACATTAGTCGCTTGTCATCCGCCCGAAGCCGAAACGCGTCCGCAAGGTATTCCTGTATTGGATGCTAACGCCGAGAAAGCAGCTTTACGTGAGGTCAGCTATATAAAACATGTTCAGCCGATTCTGCGGGAGCGTTGCTATAATTGTCATTCGGCGACGGTGGCATCAGGTGGTTGGAATATGGAAGATGTCAGTCAATTTTATGTTAAAGGAAGAAAAGGTGAGAGGGTGCTTCCCTTTCATCCTGAGCAAAGTCTAATGACTCAATTTATATCCGGTGGCAATCATCGTAATACTATGCCAGCAGTGGGGAATCCACCGACAGATAATGAAATAGAGATTCTCAACCGCTGGATTAAAGCTGGAGCAAAAACTAATAATTAAGAAGCGTTTAGCCTTCAGGATACTGCATGCAATAATCCAGCATGCACATACTAGTGGCGGTGGCTACATTGTAGCTGAAAGGTAATCCCCAAATTGGGATCTCTACCACAGCGTCTAATAGATCTAACGCTTCCTGCGATAAACCCTCACGCTCTGAACCGACCACTAAAGCACACTTCTGCGGGAAGCTATATTCACCAAGTGCGCTGGAATTGGTTGTTTGTTCGAGTCCAACCAGTTTATAGCCGTCGAGTTTAAGCTTTTTAAGGATAGGTAGTAAGCTGCGTTTAACACTTAAGTTGACATTTTCAGCTCCGTCACGTGCGATCTTAGGGTTCACTTTAGCTGTGCCGGTGGCAATGACCTCCGTGATGCCACAGCAGCCAGCTGTGCGAACAATCGTCGAAAGGTTGACGTTACTACGAAGTGGTGAGAGGACGACGATGAGTTGCCTAGGTACGAGAAGCACGGCGGGGGGCTTGTGTCGGATGTGCTCAAATCGATTGGTATCACTCATTTCTACCGCCCGCTAATTGGAGGTAGTCAGCACAAAGGTTGAAAAATTGCATAGGTCGAGAAAGTAGGGTAGCGATGGAGTTGAGCAAGATAATAGCGACAAAATGGAAAAAATGCCTAGAATGCGAGCGAAATTAGACTAGTGAATCTACCTTTTAGTACAGGTTTTGAAAATAAAAATAAAAATTGGATATATTTTGTTGCAATTTTTTGAGGGATCAGTTATGAAATCGACCGGTTCCCGCTTTGGCAAAAATCATGGTATGGAGTGTTACTACGTGTTATTTAATTTCGGTGGTGATCTGAAACCCGACTCTCGGGAACAGCTAGACGACGGCGTCTCGAGCGGAACCCATCAATGATATGAAAATGTATGTAGGTAACCTCGCATGGTCAGCAAACGCTGACGAACTCCGTGAACTTTTTGAACAGTTTGGTCAAGTAACAGACGTTCACGTTCCAACTGATCGTGACACAGGACGCCCTCGTGGCTTCGCTTTTGTTACAATGAGTGCAAAAAACGAAATGATCGAAGCTATCAAGCAACTTGACGGCAACGACTTCCTCGGACGTGACCTTCGTGTAAACGAAGCTCGCCCACGTGAAGAAGGCAACGGCGGCGGTGGCGGCGGTGGTCGTAACTATCGTGACTAGTCTGTAGTCTGATCGTTTTAACGATTTATTAAAACGGCACTCTCTTACGAGGGTGCCGTTTTTTTTGTTTCCATTTCGGGGGAAAAGCTTTGGTAGTACGGTTCGAACTAATACCAGGATTCGAACTAATACCACATAGAGAAACAAAAGAGACTAATGATTTTTTTGTAAGGATGAAGAGACTATGCTAAGCATCGGTCGAAGGAGAATCGGGTATTCATCTACAATCAGTGTTTTCTTCAGTCACGGTGTTTCTGCCACAGGATTCAAATATCAATGTGTTTGGAGCGTTGTGAGAGCGTGAGATCTAAATTACTGTATTTTTTCCAATTATATGCCATATTAACAGTAACTATTTAACTTATTCCCCTAGTCATGTGATCAGTTGTGACCTAATCTAAGTGATCTAAAGCAAGACAAACCGATGAGTTTACCTAGTATATATAATGATGTTTTGGGACCCGTGATGCGTGGTCCATCTAGTTCGCACAGTGCCGGATCACTACGCATTGGGCGAATTGCACGCATGTTGTTAAATAATCAAGTGGATAAACTTGTGGTGGACTATGATCCTAATGGGTCGTTGGTGACCACTCACACTAGCCAAGGCACTGACATGGGGCTTTATGGTGGATTGATGGGTTGGGAGGCTGATGACGAACGCTTGATTGAGTATAAAAAGCATGTTGAGGATGCTGGATTAGATATCACGGTAAACTATCTATCCTATGGGGCCACTCATCCCAACACTTACCGGATGACGGTCAGCAATAGTGAAGAAACACTAAATATTACGGGGCTTTCTACTGGTGGAGGTATGATCGAAATCGTTGAGGTCAATGGCTGTAAAGTATCGATGGCAGGAGATTTTTATGAAACGCTCATCTTTGGTGATGTCGATGCCAAGTCTGTAGAAAAACTATTGGAACTAGCGACTATTGAGGATGTGGTGGCGAGCGATGGTTTAGTGCGTGTGCGTTCGCGTCACGCTCTAGATTCTGAACAGATAGAATGTTTTGAGGCCTTGGCTGGAGTTAAGTTGGTGAAAGCTGTTGGGCCTGTGTTACCGATCCTGGGAGCTGTCGATCTGAAGATGCCATTTGATAGTGTGCCGACCATGGTTGAGTATGCAGAAGAGAATCAAATCAAGTATCTGTGGGAGTTAGCAGTTCATTATGAAGCGGCCCGTGGGGGGATTTCTCATGACTCTGTGCTATCGCAGATGAAGGACCTTGTGGATGTGATGTTAAGATCTGTTGCCCGTGGACTAGAAGGCACAGAGTATGAGGATCGGATTCTACCAAATCAATCCTCAGGATTCGCCGAAATGCAATCGAAGGGGGGACTGATTGATGGAGATGTGTTGAATCAAGTTATTTTACAAGTCAGTGCTCTGATGGAGAATAAGAGTTCGATGGGAGTATTGGTGGCAGCACCTACTGCAGGATCTTGTGGTGCGTGTCCTGGAGCAATTCTTGGAGCTGCACGCATTATGGGGAGCGATGAAGACACTGTCGCAAAGGCGATGTTATCCGCTGGAATAGTTGGAGTCTTTATTGCCAAAGGGGCAACATTTGCAGCTGAGGAGGCTGGGTGTATGGCCGAATGTGGAGCTGGCTCTAGTATGGCAGCAGCAGGCTTGGTCACGTTAATGGAGGGAAGTTATGAGAAAGCACTTGGAGCATCATCAATGGCTCTTCAAAATTGTTTAGGTATGGTGTGCGACCCTATTGCGAACCGCGTGGAGGCTCCTTGTTTAGGTAAAAATGTGTTGGCGGCGACGAATGCTTTGTCCAGTGCCAACATGGCATTGGCAAATTACAATCATATCGTGCCCTTAGATGAAGTGATCGATGCGATGACAGCAGTTGGTAAATCAATGGTGCATGAGCTTTGTTGCACCGGCTTAGGTGGACTGGCGGTAACTCCCACAGCTAAGCGACTAGAAGCTAGCTTAGAGGCTGGTGAAAGCAACCCATTGGCACGCTGTGGAACAAAGTGTCAGTGCTAAATAATGATTACCTCCGGCACTAGCGGTGCTGACGCAGGAAAGAGAAGCAAGTTGTGCGTCTTAATCCGCAGTTAGAAGCGGATTAAGTAACATGGCTTGAAAACGAATGCAGAACGATTACACGCTAAGCTAGTCATAGACTAGCTTATTGCTCCAGCCTCTTCGGCAACCTTTTTCATTTCCTTGAGGCGAAGCTGACCACAGGCCGCGTCGATGTCATGGCCTTTTTCGATTCGCATCGTGGTCATGATACCGAGCTGCTTGATGGTTTCGCGGAATAGGTAGCAATGCTCATCGCTTGGTCGTTCCCATTCGAGTCCTTCGACCGTGTTGTAGGGAATCACATTGACGAATCCACCGATGCTCTTAGCTCTTTCTGCGAGTAGCCTCGCTTGCTCGATCGAGTCGTTTACTCCCTTGATCAGGATGTATTCCAAGGTGATTCGTTGGTTGTGGTTGTTTTCCCTAAAGAACTGTAATGCTTCGAATAGCTCGTCGACATTCCATTTCGAGTTCACCGGCATAATCTTGTTACGTGTCTCATCGTTGGCACCGTGCAGGGATACCGCTAAAGAGATTTGTTCTTCGCGTTCAGAGAGTTTTCTCACCATTGGAGCCAGGCCTGAAGTTGAGACAGTGACTTGGCGTGGGGCGATATCGAGTCCCCAGTGTCCGATGATGATATCGAGTGCCTTATTGAGGCTTTTGAAGTTGGCCAATGGCTCACCCATGCCCATGAAAACGACGTTGGTGATGGTTTTGTCGGATAATTGTTTGATTGCCATTAATTGGCCAATGATCTCAGCGGAGCTCAGGTTACGCGTGAGTCCCTCTAGCCCTGAAGCACAGAACTTGCAAGCGTATGCGCAGCCAACCTGAGATGAAACACAGATCGTCATGCGTTTGGAATGGCGGCCATTTGGTGCAATTGAAGCTGGAATGAGTACCGACTCGACATAGCGGCCGTCGTGTAGCTGAAAAAGAAATTTGCGTGTTGTGTCCTCAGCCCCTTGAACTTTGACGACTTTGAGTTGCTCGGTGGTAAAATTATCGGTTAAGTCCTTCAGGTAACGCTCGGTGATGCCTTCTACTTTCGACAAGTCTAGGTTTCCGTGCTTGTAAATGCTTTCCATGACAACTCCAGCATGGAATGACGATCCTCCTTTAGACTCAAAGAATTCGGTCAATGCTGCTTTAGTCGTTCCAAGAATATTAACTTTCTCACTCACGGCGGCTTTTTAGCACAAAACTTCTCTTTATCCAGCATGATGTCTCAGGCCGGTTGGAAAGTGACGAACTTCGATCTAGGAAAAAGCAAAAAAGATATGCAGCTTCACTTTGATTAGGCAACTGGATAAGGAGGAATGGAGGATGGTCACCACGATGTAGCAAGTAGCAGCATTAATACACGAATGGACAGGAAAGTCAGTACAACGAAAGCTCTAGAGGGAAAGCTTGTACATTATTGGAGACAGTTATTCACGGGTTGTTCTTAATGTTGATAAATTGTGAATAATTTTGTAATCTTGCCTTGGTTGGCTTGTGGGATTAGAAATTTGGTATGAAAATTCAATTAGGGAAATATAGGCACTTTAAGGGGATGGAGTATGAGGTAGTGGAGGTGGCTAAGTGCAGTGAGACACTGGATGAGTTTGTGGTGTATCGGGCCTTGTATGGGGAGAAGGGCTTATGGATTAGGCCGTTGAAGATGTTTTTGGAAACGGTAGAGCGTGATGGTGAGATTAAGCAGAGGTTTGAGTTTCATGGGAGCTAAGTTTCAAAGAGGGTAAGGTGAATGGAAAATTTGGCTGAATATGATAGGCTAGACTGGCTACTGCAGGGACTGTGATCTGCTTTTTATGAGTGAGTTTGCTTTTATGCCAATTTGGTGTAGGGGTTATGTATGAACAGATTGGCGAAATGGGGACTTCGATTAGGAATTGGTGGAGTAGTGACTGTTGTTGGTGCTATTGGGGTGGTGAGTTGTGGATCCTATGAAACAGCGAGTTATTCGGTGGTGCAGCAGGATGGGGCGTATGAAGTGCGTCAATACGATGAGATGATGATGGTGTCAGCTCCGATGCAATCAGTCGATAAGCGTGGAGAGAATGATAGTTTTAGAAAGTTGTTTAAGTTTATTTCTAAGGGGAATGAAGATCAGCAATCGATCTCGATGACAACTCCAGTTTTTGAAAAAGTAGATCAGGGTGTGGGCAAAATGTATTTTGTGATGCCGCAGAAAATGTTGAAGGACGGGGTGCCTGAACCGACTGATCCAAGTTTGGAGATCATCACACAAGCTGGGGCTAACTATGCAGTCTATCGTTACTCAGGAAGCTCGAACTTTGAGCGTCGTACTGAGGCAAAAGGGATCCTGATGGAGTGGTTAAAAAAGAGGAAGTTGAAGAGCACAGGAGAAGCTATTTACGCAGGATATAATCCGCCATTCACTCCTGGACCATTTCGTCGTAATGAGGTGTTGATAGAGGTGGAGTAGGTGTTATTCACCCTTTTTAAAATCTAAATGGTATTACTTGTCATGCGGGTGTTGCTTTAGTAAGTCAGCTGGAGCGTAGAAGCTTTTCTGAGTGGCCGTTTTTTTCCGAATTTGTTTTACGAACGTAGGTGAAATAGCAGGAGCTTTGTTGCCAAACGAGTTTCTCACATAAGTTAAAACTGCTGCTATTTCTTCATCGGATAAGCCTTTGAATGAAGTCATAGGAACTTGACCTAGGTATTTTTTTCCTTTGATTTCTATTGGTCCATGTAGACCATGGAGTGTCAACTTGACAAGTCGTTCGGCTGATCCCTGAACCCACTTTGTCTTAGCGAGTGGCGGGAACATAGCTGCAGGAAGGCCGAGTCCGTTCTCTTGGTGGCAAGTCGCACAATGAGCCTCGCGGTTATAGACTTCGTGGCCTTTGATGTATAAAGCTTTATCTGCACCTTTAAGGTTAGTCTTGATTTTTTCTTTCTTGATGCTGGCAATTTGTTTGCCAGATGCAAGTTCATCAACGGCTTTAAATATCGGTGCTATTCATGGATCTTTTCTAGATGTCGTTGGTAGTAAACTGAGAAGCTTTTTACTGTCGACACTGTCTATCCATGAGGCTGTGACGATACTGCTTAGCTTCACTCTACCATTGGGGTCTTGAATCGATTTGGTGAGGATTGAGGTGGCATCACCAAAAGCAGAAGGCTGAATCTCTAATGCTTGGACTGCCATGCACCTAAGATTACTATTTTTGCTATTTAGTGCTAATTGGTAGATTTTTTTATTCGGTGAATTCGAGTTAGTGGTAAGGTAGAGAGCCTCTAAAAGAGTTTGATCATAATTGCTGGTTTTGCTGTCAAGTTGCTGAACCCATGTGTTGAGGGCTGTTGCTAGCTCTTTTGGATCTCTACTGCGAAGTTCAATACGACTGCGGTAACGAGTGCGAATCTCAGGCAGTTTTAAATTTTCCAATAAGGTGCTGATCGGAGCACCCGCGATTTGAGCAGGTTTGAGTAAGGGTGCTTGACTGTGAGTGACGCGATAGATTCTACCGTGTTGGTGGTCTCTGAGAGGATCTCGTGCATTGTGCTGCATATGCCCAATAAGAACGTTATGCCAGTCTGCTATGAAAAGAGAGCCGTCGGGGGCGAACTCAAGATCGACAGGGCGGTAGTTACCATCAGTAGAGTAGAGAAGATCTTGTCGGAACTTACTGGTGTATCCCGTTTTATCATCTCTCAAAGTGTGTTGTTTGGTCCCTCTAAAACCGATGGTGTTATTGATGAGGTAATCTCCCTGCATTTCTTTTGGAAAGTGCCTACTGGAGACGAACTCTAAGCCAGCAGTTGGGCGGACTCGATGAGCATTTTCCACAAGGTTTTTAGGTAGTGGAGCAAATTGCCCATAAGGAACCGAGATGGAACCTGGAGTTAGCCATCTTACATTGGGGTCAGATGTGTCAGCAAAGAAACCTTGTCCCCAGTTATTGAAGGCTGTTCCCCATGGTTTGGGAATCGATAGTCTAGCCTGGCGAGTTAGCTTTTTAGTGCGTGGGTTATAGTTGAAGAATCCTCCGTTAGAGCTACGAATTGGGCCATCAGCAGTTTCTACATTACTGTGTAAAAATGTTCCTTCGCTCATGATTATTCTACCAAACGGATCTGCACAAAATGCACTGATGACATGGTGAGAGTCATGATCGTCAAAGCCGCTGAGAATGGTTTCTTTGTGATCAGCTTTGTCATCATTGTTTGTATCCTTGAGAAGAACTAAATGTGTTCCTTGAGCCACATAGACACCTTCATGGGTAATTTCAAAGCCCGTTGGTAAATGAAGGTTGTCGGCAAAGACAGTTTCTTTATCAGCCTTGCCGTCATTGTTTGTGTCCTCGTAGATGAGTATTTTATCGTTAGGTTTTTTGTCCCCTACTTGATAGTGAGGGTAGCTTGGCATGGTTGTGACCCACAGCCTCCCTTTATTATCAAAAGTGATTTGCATGGGGTTTGCTAGGTTGGGGAATTCTTTCTCTGATGCGAAGAGTTCAAGCTTGAACCCTTTTGCTATTTTGAAGCTGTCCAGTGCGTCCTGACCATAGAGGTAGGTTTTGTTACCGTTCTTAACACTGGATCTAAAGTTAGTGGTCACTACTGGCAGAGGGATCGTTTTTTTGTCTGCTTCCGCTAGATTAAAGACCTCGCCCTTTAGTTCGGCCTGAATGGCGAGGTCGCGGTTAGCGATCATTTGTTCAATTTTCTTTAGTTCGTAGGGATAATTCTTTGGCCCGAATGGCTTATGTCGGCGACCGTAAACATGCACGCCGTTAGAAATTTTATAATATTGACTCCAGAGCCAATTCTTATCTTGCACCAGTGGTAGAACCTTTGCGTTTTTCGAAGCCTGTTGTTGCGATTTACCTAATAAAGTATCGGCAAGGTACTTGGCTAGTAATTGATAGCCTTTGTCATTGAGTATGAAGCCATTGACAGTGAGTGATTTGGTGCCTTTCTGATACCATTGTTGTGAAGGGGTGAATGCATAACGAATGGGAGCCCTTGCTCTTTGGCAATCAAAGCCATCTCCTTAGTGTAACGCTCTAGGTTAGCGTTAATCGACTGAGTTTTCTGCTTGTCGTGTGGAGACGTTTTTGAATCAAAGGCAATGGGGGAAACCAAAACGATTGTTGGAGGTGTTGAGCCATTGTAACGTTGAGCTTTGGTGTGTTTGACGAATGCTCTTAGCTCAGCTGCATAATTTTTTAGCCCATCTTCACCATTAAATGATGAATTATAACCAAAAAATCCAACTACGACATCTGTCTTCAGGGATGTTAGCCATTGATCTGGTGATTTGAAGGATCCTCTACCTCGTTGTGTTGAACCCCAACGATCTTTTGCTTTTGAGAGGGGTGGGTAGAATGTTTCAGCACCTGAAAATGCAAAGGGAGTCGCACGACCTGGGTGGGCTCTAAATCCAGGTGTGTTACCTTCGTCACAGAGGTTCCTTAGTCTTATGTTTTTATTAGCATTACGAGCGTAGACCTCAGTTTCGAAGTGGCCATACTGAAGCATCCTCGAGCCTAAACCGTTTCCCACGAATGTAATGTGGCTATTGTCTTCCAGCTGTAGTGGCGATTGAGCAATAGCTGGGCAAGTAAACGATAGCCCCGCTATCATGGAAAGGGTGAGTGCTCTCGTTTTTATCTGTAATACAGGCTGTGTGGTCATAGGAATGGTTTACGTGTTTAACTAGATTTAGTTAATCAGTGTTTATTACAACGACAAGTCATTTCGTTCGCCTCGACAGCAGCAATATGAGAAAGGGATGACGAGGTAAGATTAGGTTTTTGAAGATGAAAGCGAATGTGACTATTTACGCTTCACCCCTTTATTCTTTTTGCCCTTCTTGTTGTTTTCCTTTTTTACTTCTGGTTTGCCGAAGAGTGGGTTGATTTTAGTTGGGGCTGGAGCATTGGTAGTTCATAGCAATGCGTAGCTGATGTTGTCCAAGGGTTACGCATATTATGGGCTGAGTGTGCATATTTTGTCCTTTATTGTAGTGCTAGAGGCTGAAACAATGGCTATGTATGAACGTAACAAAGACGTGAA
The DNA here is from genome assembly GCA_032274145.1 of Herpochondria borealis. NCBI lineage: Eukaryota > Rhodophyta > Florideophyceae > Ceramiales > Ceramiaceae > Herpochondria > Herpochondria borealis. The sequence goes on along the minus strand of JAVCKV010233744.1, from coordinate 26,924 downwards.
AGATTGTAATAATAGAAGAGCCTGTTTGATGGGAGCCGTGATTGCATTGTTTACAAGTGCCGATGCTCAGCGGGTGCCAATTTTTGAGCAATCGCCTATTCGTTATAGCAAGACGACAGCTGAAAATGTGGTGACACGTTTACAGACGAAGCTCAAAGCGGAGCGACCAACCTTTGGGAGCAGTAAAGACCTACTCAAGTATGTCTTGAAGGAACTTAAGGTTCCTGTAGCATCACAGCTTTTGGTTTTTTCTAAAACAAGTTTACAAAAAGATCTGATTCACGCTAATTATCCAAGAGCCTTGTATTTTTCTGATTCGGTTTATGTTGGGTACGTTCAAGGTGGCCTGATTGAGTTGATGGTGCATGATCCAAAATTAGGCGTTGTTTTTTATACACTGAAGTCAGCGGGCAAGGTGAAGTCGCCAGTTCTAATGCGTGACGATTCCTGTATCCGTTGTCATGCATCAGGGAGAACCCATGATATTCCTGGAGTGTTTATCCGTTCTGTGTTTTCTGATGAGACTGGGGAAGTTAATTTTAAAAAAGGCAGCTTTGATGTGACGGATGAAACCCCATTTTCGCAGCGTTGGGGCGGGTGGTATGTCACAGGTGAATGGGCTGGCAATGGCCACATGGGAAATGCCTTTGGAGAATTGGCAAAACGTCAAATGGACTCACTTCCAAGTCTCAAAGGATTCATTAATACAAAACCGTATTTAAGAGAGACCAGTGATGTGGTGGCTTTGTCTATTCTTGAGCATCAGGCGAAACTCCACAATGCCTTGATTGCTGCGAAGATGAACTACGAACGGATGTGGTATTTTCAAAAGGCTTTAGATGAGAATGCTAGTATGGAGGACAGGAAGTCGTCAGCTTGGAAACTTGCCGATAATGCCGCAAAGCATTTGGTCGAAGCGTTGTTGTTCACGCATGAAGCTGAACTCCATGGCGATGGGATCGAAGGTAGTGAGGACTTCACTAAAGCATTTTTAAAAGCTGCCAAGGCGAATGCTGCTGGTCGATCACTACGGCAACTTCGTCTTTATGGGCGCTTGTTCAAGTATCGTTGCTCATACATGATTCACAGTCCTGCATTTGATTGTCTACCAGATCTGGTGAAGCAACGGGTATTTTCTTATTTGGAGGATGCACTGAATAAGGAGGATCCGCACGAACAGGCTAAACACCTAGGAAAGCGAGAGAGAGAACATATATGGGGTATTCTACTCGATACAACAGAGATAAAAAAATACCTACTCCAAGAATGAGCTAGGTAGATTGAAGTAGCTCTTGTCCTTTTTATTTATACAAGTGGACGAGGTATTGTTTTTTTAATCTACCTCCTTTAATACGAACGAGGTAGGTGCCAGTTTGGGTTACAGGATCACTCTGTGGTTCGAAAATTATACTGAACTGAAATGTATTAACGTAGGGGACAGGTAACTTTTTGCCAGATATTTTGTCACTCCAGTTAGGAGTTTTTGTGATGTATTTGTCCATCTTGTAGACTTCTACGCTGCATTTTTCAGGAGCCATGCCATCGACCAAATAGTAGCTCCATGCATTACTATGAAGGTATTCAATTGGGTAGGCACCAATACCAGGGTATGCATAGTTTTTTGAACTACTTTTTCCTGACCCATCGAAGCAATACATAGCGGACCAAGGTTTTGTAATCCCAAAACCAGCTTTTCCCATTTTGTGATTTAGGCACCAGCGGCGGTGGCCACGTCTTTGGCGGTTATTTGCACCATTATCCCGAACGTATTGAGTCACAGAAATAGCCATGCTAAAATTACCGGTGTTCATGGCTAAGTTAGACTTATCTGTGAAGCTACCAATAGAGTGCGAGAGCTTACCAGCCTTCTTACACGCATTTGCCGCTTGTAGAGCTTTGTTATTTAAGTCCGGGCTAGACTGAACATTATAATTTACGTGTGAAAGGTAGCGATAGATATTGAGTAAGTTAACAGCCTTTTGCTCTTGTCCAGTAACACCGCGTGGAGCCTTGCGTGATTTAATTTCAGAAATACCCTTAGAGATGTCGCGTTTTTGCTCATCGATATCTCCTGATTTATTACGACCAGTAGAGCCTGAGTTGCCCGATCCTGATTGGCCTGAGCGTTGGTAACCAGACATTTTGAGGTAAGAGACTCCTAGGTCCTTACGGTATACACTGAGGCGAATATCACGTGGTTTCCCCGAGGATTCGCTTCGGGAGAGCACATAAATACCATTTGGTCGATTCCAAGCAGCGCGGTAGTAGGTGACATCATCGATGTTGAGTTTTGGCATGCCTTTGACGTCCTTACCTATCGATTCTTGAAGAAGCTTGCCCCACGTATTATATGCAGCTTTGACCTCTGATGTATTTCTACCAGTACTATTGTGCAACACAAAATGAACGATAGAGGCTTTCCCTTTGTCTTCTTCTAGAATCACCTTTACAATGGGTTTGCCGAACAATGAGAGATCTTTGTTTGACGTGTTATTCTGTTGATCCCACGTCAGGCTGCGGTATTTATTTCTCAATGACTTCAATGGCTCATCGAAAATAGATGCCTCCTGGCTGAGTTTCTTAACTTCTGTAATAGCCTCAACATGAAGGACTGATGCCGAAATTATGAGTAGTATTAAATATTTCATAGTAGCAAAATAGGGATTCACCCCATCGAATCAACCATAAAAAGAGGCAATTCTTAGATCAAGCGTGTGACAAAGCTGTATTGAAGGCATCGAGGAGAGTTTCGAGCGGCTCAATGCCAATCGAAACTCGGATGAGATTTGTGGGGACACCACAGTTTTCCACCCATTCTAATTCTTCATAGTGGGCGAGCAGCGTGTATGGACAAGCAAGAGAAAATTCAGTGCCGAGGCTTGGGCCTTTAGTGATTTTTAGTCTATCGAAGACTTTAGGGGCCTTTTTAGGTGCTTTGAGGGCAAACGAGATAAGCCCTCCAAACCCACCTTTACTGGTCATCAATTTAGTATATTCCTCTTGTGTGTTGTAGCACGGATACCATACGTTCGCCACCTCTGGATGTAGGTGGAGTAGTTCTGCGATAGCTTTGCCGTTACAGTTAACTTGTTGCATTCGTGCAGCAAAACCCTCTAGATTCTGCTCAAGCACAATGGAGTCAGCAACATAGAGTTTCGAGTGAGATGGGTTATCTGTCTTAAAGAATTGCTGTAATGAAGTGAAGTAGCTAGACTGTGGGTTTAGCTTAATGGAGCCAGCCATGACATCACCTTTGCCTGATACCCACTTAGTTAAGCTGGTCGTGGTGATATCTGCAAACTTGCTGACATCGATGTTGTAGCTGCTGCAAATGGTATCGTCGACAACGAGAAGTACGGCACCTTCTTTGCAGGCTTGCGAGATTTTTTCTAAATCAACACTACGGAGTAAGGGATTACTTGGGAGTTCGCAGAAGACTGCTGCGAATTCTCCTAGCTGGATACGTTTTAGGGCTTCCCAAAAGGGTTCATCATCGCATTCATTGAGATAAACGACGCCGGTTCCAAAATTTTGTTGGATTTTTAGCACATCGACATATGGAAACTCTAGTTGCAATGTTTTTTTGTTTGGTCGAATACTGATCACTGAACGGAATGCCGCAAATGCCGCAGCCATCCCATTTTCGTATAGGTAGATATTTTCAGCTGATCCAGTGGTGATAGCAGCTAACTTATCGAGTAGGTTCGTTGTATTGGAAAGGGGAGGGGTCCGACCATTAAAGAGATCTGTTGCACGACGAGAACTGACGATCTCGCCAGTGTATCGCCAATATTCCATAGCGATGGCAAAATGTTCCTCAGATACGATTAGGCATTGGAAACTCTCATAGCTGGTGATTTTAACAGCAACTGAAATTCGTTTTTCAACAAAGAAATGTGCACGTTGAGCTGCTTCAAGGTGAGGGAATACAATGGCGACTTCGCCGGCTTCACAAACATGCTCACAAGCTTCAGTGAATAACCTATTAATAGCTGGGTGGCGAAAGAATCGAGGGTAGCCGCACTGCATACGACTGGTGACTTTCTCCAACGCTTCTTCATAACCGATGATAGAGTCCCAAGTAGGTAAACAAACCGAAACGGCATGTTTATCATCAGGAATTGGCAATCCTAAATCCTCATTTGTCCAAGCTGGGTCTGTAAGCAAGTCGCGCACGTGAATGTCATGCAACGACTTGGAAAAATTTGCAAGCACAAGGATGTGTGTATTACAGAGATTTTCAACGATTTGGTATAGGGTTGCTTGAGTTGTGTGAAAACTCTGATCTAGTAGCCAGAGCTACCCTGAATTAAACATAAAGGTACTTATAATGGTAGAGCTGGAAAAATAACCCGTTGCATCTTTTTAAACACAAAATTGTATAGAGTTAGCCCCAATGCACTAGGGTTTTGATATTATTTTTACGTTTTTTATTGAGATAGTATATTTGTATTGTTAGATCTAGAATTATTATGAAGTTATTTCCCTTAGTTATGCTGTTATGGCCCACAGTATATGGCCAATGTGTTGAAAGAGAGAATTCTGATATTGTGCTTTATGCACATGTAGGCATTGTTGCTGTTGGCCCTAAGCCGAGCCCTCGTTATGTATTTCCGAATACAAAAATTGGGAATGAAATACGGAAACGTTTCGCTGAGGAGATGAAAGTGCATGCCGATCAATTAGTTAAAGACGGAGTATATATAAGTAAAAAAGAGTTGGCTCAGCTGAGTGGTAACGCAATTATGCTTACTCCTCATATCTATCAAGTGCCGCCACCACTCTTAGTGACTGATGGTGAAGAGGGAGAGAGTTCGCGCATTCGGGTAGGCTATCATTCAAATCCAGTTTTTCGGAAAGTTCCTGCAGGTAGACCCTTAATCTTGAAACGACATGTGAAGCCTGGCTCAGCTAGATTGGAAAAGTATATGACTTTGGAAGCTTTAATGCCTAGTTCACGAGTTCTAGTACTGATGGTGCCGCCAGATAAACCTCCGCTGCTGTGGAAGTCTGAGCCAAAACAGTTGAAGTATATTAATCTCGATGGTCCAAGAATGGTAGGTAAAAACCTAATCATTGTAAATACGACGACTGAGCAACTTAACTTTAAACTAGGGAGTAAGTATGTAGAGCTAGGAGGATGGAGCAGTAGTGCTATTCAACTTGAGCATAAGGAGGCAGGGGTGCTGAGATACACTGTTGATAGCCCCAAGCTTCATGCCGGTGGTGTTGCCAGAGGTAATGTTTTAGTTGATTTGAAAAGTTTGAACCTCTTTGTGATCTATAATGCTAATCCACGCACCAATGCCGGTAAACGCATAGGCGTACATAAAAGTGTTGTCCCGTTGCCTAAGGTGGTGACAAAAGGTAAGAGGTGAATGTTATTTATTTTTTTATTTAAGTTAGATTTTCTTTCCATCTGTTATTAATTTTGATTACTAGTGAAGTAATGATAGATTTATATCTAATATGATTATTTTTTTCTCCCCAATACATATGAATTTACATCGAGGTGTGAGTGGTGGATTCGCAATAGTGGCTACTCTCACTGTGACGAGTCTAGTTGTGGTTATTGCTTTAGCATTAGTGACCTTGGCATCTGTTACCGTGCGTACACATGGTCATGGTGATGCAATGGATCAGGCTAAGGCGAATGCTAGACTGGCCTTAACATCGGCTATTAATCTATTGCAGACTAGTATGGGACCAGATCAAGCAGTGTGTGCGGAAGCCGCCATTTACGAAGTGCACGATGATCCTAACACAGGTGATTCAGAAAGTGAGTATGTTTCAAATAGACATTGGCTTGGAGTGTGGGATACTGGCGTTAATGGTTACCCTGTGGTGGGAAAAAATGCTGATGTGTCTGGAATTGGACCATATGCCACCCGAGGGTTGTATTCTGACCTGCGTCATACTGATAGAGATCTTGCAAATGACGCATGGAAGACAAAGATGAGAAAACTTTGGCTTGTGAGTGGAGGTGAGTCAGCAAATCATAGCGAAGCACTGGATTTCAGTAGTGAAGATAATATAGTGCTTGTGGGTCGTGGAACATTGGGGGATAGGCTAGCTGATGATATCTATACACGCATGAGCGTGGCGGTTCCAAAGTTATCGATAGAGGTCGACGATGAGCTTGTTGGTAAATACGGTTTCTGGGTCACGAACAATAATCTCAAAGCTAAGGTGGTTCAGTCACCAGAAAAAAAATTGATTGACCCTATGGAAAGTGCTATTACTGTTGCGGCAAACCCAGCAGCTGTAAGCTATGGTGAGGTAAGACCGTTTGAGGAATTCCAACAAAATGAGCAGCGAAATTTCCACAAGTTGGTGAGTTATAATAGCCTTCAGTTGGTGAGTGAGGAATTACGGGATGTGTTCAAATCATCGTTTCACGACTTTACTGTTCAGGCAGATGGACTGTTCACCAATGTTCAGTTAGGTGGATTCCGTAGAGATTTGACGCCATTGCTTTTTGGTCAAAAAGACAAGTCTACAGTTACCATTGCTGTTCCAAATCTTGCAATGGCTGATTATCCTGTAGTGAGTTCAGATCCGATCATACCTGGTGGCCGAAAGGCAGTGATGGGGCCGTCTCTTGATGCCTTGAGGAATTGGGGCTTAAAGAAATACGCACCAGGTTTAAGTTCTGGTAGGTTAGTGGCGGAGACTGACTCTGAGACAGCCGCGGGGATCCGTTATCGTTCAGCTATAGGTTGGCAACGTGGTCTGTCAGATGGTGTTTGCTTTGAATCTTCTACTTGGGCGAGTCAGGCACCAAAGATTCATCCGGTGATGACCGAATCACGCTTTCATTTCTATTTTAGTCATCATGGTGAAATGGGAGTGGATGCTAATATTAGGACGCATCTCATCCCACGTGTGTGCTTGTGGAATCCCTATAATATAGAGCTAGAAGTAGGGCGTATGGTAGTGTTGATGCCCAATCCATTCACTTCTCACAGTGGAAATGTGGCATTTCACCTAGAAGAGGAAGAACGGGATCGCTTAAAAGCAAAGTTTACTACGACAGGAACAACGTTCGATCCTGTAACGGGGGACCGTGATGACCTTGATTATTTTGCGAGTTGGAGTGGTGATAGTGTGACATTCCGTGGTAACAATAGAAATGGTAAGGATGGATTATTTCCGAAGACACGCTATTTAGGTTTCGAGCTTGAGCCTGTAGTCATGAAGCCTGGTGAGTGCTTGGTGTTTTCACCGAAGGGAGATAGAGCTGATTTCAGTGCGGGGGGGGCTCATCTTGCCAGATATGATAGAACTAACATCTCTAAAAATGTGTTAAGTGCGAAGAGTTTACAGGGGACGCATCATTTCTTTCATGACTATGCGATTGAGCAAATTCAAATTCCCTATGCCTACGATAAACCAGTCAAAGACGAGGATGGAAATCCTGTGGTCAATGATGATGGTGAGTTTGACTACAGCGGGGGGCGAGTCAATGGTAGCGGCTGGGTTGGTGCTGACGTGCTCCATGAGATCGACTTTTCGAAGTGTTATGATTATGCCTTGTGGACGTACACGACAGAAAATTGGGTGCATGTGTTGAAAGCCGCTAATGGATCAACTGCTTTGGCACCGGATAGTTTAGCTGATGTAACGGCCACAAATTTCCCAACGCTACAAATTATCAATAGTGGTAATGGTGGCAGTAATTCGCATGTTTCTTTGTTTTATTCATGGTATTGGGGAATGGCTTCTAAGAGCGCTTTTGGAAACTTAGATAGGTTTGATGAGGTGCCCATGAAAGATGCCCCTCAAGAGCATCACATAGGAGCGAAGATGCTTTGGTTAGATGAATCCTATACTGAAGCAAACGCGCCTCCCTTGCGTGTTGGCCGCTGGGGTGCGTCAAATGTAGCCTATAACTTTCCTATTTTGGCACATGGAAATATTCGGCCACAGCTGGTCACGCGTTCACCGGCAACGCAGTGTGGTAGAGAATGGTATGTTAATGTAGCAGGGAGCTGGTTAAATTCTTTTAAACCCTATTCTCCGCAAGATAGTGCAGATATCGCATTGCGTAATAGTGAGGGGTATTATGCGAAAAACCCAATGGGTGCAGCCTCAGCCTTTGATGCTGCGGGGCGTGTTGTCTTATTCGATTTGCCTCACGCTGAATTTGGGACTTTGTCTATTGGAGCACTGAGGCATGCCTCACTGTCTCCCTACTCTTGGCACCCGAGTTATGTGATCGGCAGTTCTTTAGCTGATCTACATGCACCTGCAGAATTGAGTGCTCACGAAGTTCTCCAACTACCTTACGCTGGGGCTGATCCGAATTTGGATAACGCATTTTCCTATTGGACTGGTGGTAGTAGCCCGTATTCACTGGGTTGGGGACCTCGGAGTAATAAGCCACATCATGCATCGCTATTACAATTAGGAGTTGATGCGACAAGTAAGTTGGTTGATGGGCAACGGATCGACTCAGTGGACGAGAATTTGACTTATGATATTGTTTTTGAGGTGAATCATAATGTATGGGACAACTATTTCATCTCTGGGATGCCATTGAGTGAGGATACTGAGAGCTTTGCATGGACGACGACGCAAGCACTCTTCAATGATGCTTATGTATTCAATAGCAAGATTGATGAGCCACCAGGTCAGCTCGAGCATCAATTACAATCCGGTTTATCGGATGGGTTTTGGCATAATGGTTATTATTTGAAGAATGAGATTTCTTTTAATGTAAACAGTACATCGGTAAACGCATGGCTTAGTTACCTTTCGGGTTTACGAGATACAATGCGTGACTCTGCTAGTGGGGCAATTGGCGGTGAAGGATTACATGTATTCACACGCGTCAGAAAACCACTAGGGGCGGCACCGCAAGGAGCATTAGAGCCAACGACGTCGAGTGCCTTTGATGGAGGGAGGATCTTGACGGATGATGAGCTTGTGCTTCTGGCTAACTGCATCGTTAGGGAGGTGAAACAACGAGGACCATTTTTATCGATCTCAGATTTTGTCAACCGTAGATTAAGTGAGAGTTCTGATCCCGCTTCATTGATGGGGGCACTTGAGGCCGCAATCCAGCATAGTCGTTTGAATAGCCCGTTAGAACCAAAAATATGGAAGCGAAGCATTGATGATGGTTGGACGAATAATCACCCTATATGGCGACCAGATTACAAGCGTCAGGCTAAGTCGAAGGCGTGGGGAATTCCTAGTTATCTCATTCAAAGCGATATTCTAACTCCATTGGCTCCGATTATTTCTGTTCGTGGCGACACCTTCACGATAAGAGCCTATGGTGAGGCTGTAATAAAGGGAGAAGTTATGGCAAGAGCTTACCTAGAAGCGGTAGTTGTGCGCGGCTCTGAATACATGGAGGGTGCCTCAGTGCATGCTGAAACGATTACTGGTCAGGGGAATCGTCCAACAGCCCCAGTGATGAAAATTGCAACTGGCACGGGTATCATGACACGCAATAACTTGAGTGAAAGGAATCAACGGTTTGGACGTAAATTCATCGTCCAAGGTGTGCGATGGATGTCGGTTGAGGAAATTTGAAGACAAAAAAGGGTCGAGCGAATAGCCCGGCCCTTTTTAAGTTTTTGTATGATAAGCTCTAACGTGTCTGTAGAAAGTCCTTCAGCGTTTGTTCGTCAGCCACCATTGGAATTGCCTGTTTCTCTAGCTCAGCAAGGCAGGCAAGGCGTTCAGGGATTTTGATATTACCCTCACCTAACTCTTGTTCCATCGTTGGAAGAAATTTCGATGGATGAGCTGTAGATAAGATCACGTTCTCCGTGTTCGGCATTGCTTGGTGCCAGACTTCAGAGGCGAGCGATGCCACTGCCGTGTGTGGGCACATGACGTAGTCATTATCTGCCGCGACGCGTTGGATTTCCTGACGTGTTTCCTCATCATCGAAGGCAACTCCGCTAATATTTTCACGCATGTTGTGCCAATCGTTGTCGAACAGTTCTTGCATGCGTGCAAAGTTTGATGGTGCACCCACATCCATGGCATTTGAGATGGTAGCAACTGAGGCCAGAGGTTTATATTCTCCTTCAGCTAAATAGCGAGGTACCACGTCGTTGACATTGGTAGCTGCTACAAAATGACGGACGGGTAAGCCTAATCTCTGAGCCAGTAAGCCAGCGGTGAGGTTCCCAAAGTTACCACTAGGGATGACGAAGACTACATCAGATGCTTCCGGTAGGTTGCGCACAGCATTGAAGTAATAGAACATTTGAGGAACCAATCGTGAGATATTGATGGAGTTCGCCGATGTTAGGTTGAGCCTTTCACTGAGTTCACGATCCATGAATGCTGCCTTGACCATGCGTTGACAGTCGTCAAATGAGCCGTCGATCTCTAAAGCTGTGATGTTTCCGCCCAGAGTGGTGAGCTGTTTCTCTTGAAGAGCACTGACTCCACCTTTAGGGTAGAGGATAATGACCTCGGTGCCTTCTAGGTTATGAAATGCGGACGCTACCGCACCGCCAGTGTCGCCTGAAGTGGCAACCAGGACGGTTAGCATTTGCTCTTTGTCCTTGGTCAGGTAGCTCATGGTGCGAGCCATGAAACGTGCACCAAAATCTTTAAAGGCTAAGGTTGGGCCGTGGAAGAGTTCTAGCACATGAGTCTTCTCAGCTATCTCTACGAGTGGAGCATCGAAGGTGATGGCCCCTTCCACAATCTCTCGTAGATCAGCTTCAGGGATGGCATCTTGAAAGACTTGTTTAGCGATACGAAAGCCCATTTCAGTGAGAGAAATGTCTCTCCAGTCTTGCCAGAATGATTTAGGTAAGGGGGTGATCGCTTCTGGCATATAGAGGCCGTTATCAGCGGGGAGTGATCGGATCACAGCTTCACTGAGGCCGACTCTAAGGTCTTTATTATTAGTGGAGTAAAATTGCATCATAATCAAATTTATGATCAGGGTCGCCGTAGCTTCCCTAATCGATGGATGAATAAATTCTTTAACTTTTCCAAGTTTATTGCGAACTGATCACATGCACGCCTTGCTTATTAATAGGAGAGACGTGTTGCTGGTTCTCAAGTCCAATTTTAGTGAAGACTGCGGATACTACAGCCCCTACTTTTTTAGCAATTTCTTCACCTTCACAGAGAGCGAATACGGACGGACCAGCACCAGAGATGCTAAAACCAAGTGCCCCATTGGACATGGCAGCACGTTTCGCTTGGTAAAACTCAGGGATGAGCTTTTGTCTGCGTGGTTCCGCGATGACATCGTGGATGGAACGTGAGATCATGCCGTAATCTTCTTGGATGATACCGCAGATTAGACCTCCTAGATTGCCAATTTGTTGAGTTGCGTTGATGAGTGGGATTTCAGTAGGAAGAATTTCACGTGCTACCTTAGTCAGGATCTCGATCTCTGGATGGACTACAGCAGCCCAGAGGTTTTTCGGTACTGGAAGTTGAGCTATGTCGAGTTCTTGGTTTGAGCGAATGAAAACGATTCCGCCAAGTAATGATGGACCTACGTTATCCGCGTGGTAGGCACCATCGGCAGAGGCTTCACCAGTCATTGCGAATGGTAGTAATTGCTTCTTAGAAAGTGGTTCGCCGATTAGTTTGTTCACTGCGTAGACACCAGCGACAGCAGATGCTGCAGAGGAACCGAGCCCAGAGCCAAATGGCATTTTTTTATGGATTTCCATTTCGATTCCACGATCGGTCATGCCGAGGTGGCGGAGTAAATCCATAGCAGCAACACCTGCGGTGTTGCCTTCTATCGTCTTGGGTAGTTTACCGCCATCTCCTGTGATTTTGGTAATTCGTAGCCCAGGTTTTGAGGAGTGACGCACGACAATCTCGTCACCTGGCTTATCAATAGCAAAGCCAAGCACGTCATATCCGCATGCTACGTTTGCTACTGTTGCTGGAGCAAAGACTCTGATTTCCTTAGGTTCCGGTTTATTTGCCATAATGTTAGTTGTGTATTAAATGGAACGACAGGATATGAATTAGATCACCTTTGACGATGGAAAAGGGCGTCATGATGAAAAATGATACATTCACACTAAAGGATAGCTACCTTAATGGGCTGAGATCCTTGTGTTCTGAGTGTTCAAAGCATTTAGATCGTGCTGTTTGACCCCTTTTAAGCGTGATGGTCGATTTGACTATGCCTAATAACATTTTCACAGTTAAACCCACGGAATGGATTTCTTTTTTACGCTGTTGATCACTGCTTCGCAATCTGCTTTAGAAGCCGGTCTGACTTCGCATATTTCCACGTTTATCTTCAGTTACAGTGCCCGCACTGTGCTTTCCTCGTGCCTTAAAATCCACGAAGTTAGCTCGGGCCATTCTACAACTTTAACCGTTCAAATGGTATAGTTGCTTGGCTAGGAAATCGCGTATGGCAAGATTCGCTTTGCCATTCACTGGTGGTGCGGCGACGCGAATGCGAAGAAATTCACCTACGAGTGGGTCTCTGAGTGGTATGAGCCCCAGCCAAGCACCTCGCTATGTTTCGCGTTCGGGGTGGCTTTGACTCGAAGGATCATAAGCTAATTTTAGTGGGTAGAGGAGTGTTGTTTTGGAGGTGTTGGAGCACAAGCGTGCGTACTTTTTTGTTGATCAAGAGGGACGCATGAAATGGGCTGGTGACAGATTGGTTATCGGCTCCAGCGAGTTCTGAGCTAGTTGAGGGGATGATGACGCCGTCGATGGGGGTGCGGATACTCAATGTATTTTTGTGGTAGCTACGTTTTTTTTTATTGAGAGCGTGGATGAACGCACTGTCATCACTGAGGTCGCGGCCGCCTTGGCATGGGTAGAGTCTAGCTAGGTAGGTGCCATGATGTGGCGAAGCTAAGGTAGAAAGGCTCAAGCATTGCTCTGCTCGTGATGATTCAGAAAGGTAGCTTCTTGCAATGATGCCACCCATAGAATAGCCGACAAGGTGGAAGGGTTGATCGGCCGGTAGGTGTTCGTTCATGTATTGGCTCAGTTGTTTTTGCAGGGGAGCTAGTCCGTGGGCTGCACACTTTGGCTTCAGCTTTGGTGTGTGGCATTTATAGCCAGCTTTTTCGAGGTTACGTTTGAGTGTGCCGAAATGTTTTCCAGAATCAAAAATTCCATGGACCATGATGACAGGATGGGGTTGGTGAGGCTCAGGTGGAGGGCTACACGATGGCAAGAGGATTAGTAAGGACAGCAGAGGAAGTAAGAAATCGAGCGTGCGTAGCATAGTTAGGCACGATAGTGATCTGGCGATGAGTTGTCCAATCGCTTTTAGTGATGGTGAACATCGAGATTTTAGATGGTGTTTTTACTCAGAACTGTGTTTTTATGTTTTCTCAGGCAGGAATCTAACGCATGTTGCGTTCAGTATTATGAAAATTGATCAGGTAGCAAAGGTGTTGAGTGAGTCTCTCGCAGATTATGTCATGTCACGTGAAGAACGACGTGACTTCAAGGTGTTGATGGAGGAGGTGAGAGGGGACACGAAGGCCATTTCTACGGTGCGTTCTTTGGCATTTCGTATGGCACGTGATCAAATGGAGGAGAGCCATCAGGTGATGGAGTGGCTAGAGGTTGTCATTAAAACACTCTATGCGAAGGAAAGTAAAAGCTCGAATCGTGCGTATTTTAGCCCTGGCACTGATTGCTTGAATGAAATTCGTAGCTTTATTTCAGGAGCTAGAGAGTCCTTGGATATCTGTGTTTTTACCATCACGGATGATCGCATTGTGGAACGTATTCTGCATGCCTTTCAGCATGGGGTGAAGATAAGGTTGATTACAGATGATGACAAATCTGAGGACTTAGGTGCAGATGTTTTACGTTTACAAAAGGCAGGAGTCGACACCGTGTTCGATGTGACGGATGCCCACATGCATCACAAGTTTGCCATTGCGGATGGTAAACGCTTGTTGTCGGGTAGTTACAATTGGACGCGTTCTGCGGCGACTCAGAATGATGAAAATATTGTGGTGAGTAATGATGGACGATTAGTACATGATTTTTCCGAAAGATTTGATACAATGTGGAATAGGCTAAAGCCTCAGCAATAAATGAACTTTACCGAACATCAATGGCAAAAACAATGGAAGGTCGTCGACCTTGCGTTAGCGGACAATGACGGTGCTTCACTGAGTGAAGCGGTTCATTTTTTTTCTGAGTTCGTTCATGAGGTGAGAGAGCCTGGTGATGCTGATATGAAAGCTGTAGAGCTTGGCTACCATTCGTTTGACCACCTTGAGCACCAGTTGTTCAATCTGTTGTTTGATTTTTTTCATCGCTGTAAACAAGATGCAATGGTAGCAGATTTTATACCCTTGTTAGTGTATCTTGACCGTTTCAGCGTTTCGTTAAAGGACTACTTTGGTAGATGTCTTAAGCTGAGCGATGATGAAGTTCCGGAAGCTGTGAAGCTGGTGATTTCTAAAATTTGGAATGAGTTTTATGAGGGTTCTGTCGGTATGTATGTGACAGAGTATGATATTGCCTATGCGGGCACTGATCATCCACGTCAGGCGATGGATGTGCATCGGCCAAGCTCAGAAGACGAAAAGAAGAAACTTCCTGCAACTCTTTACTTCCATGGTGGTGCCTGGGCATATGGTGATAGGCACTCAGCGATCAAGCGGTTTCGGCATTATAACGAAGCTGGCGTGGTGCTTGTTTCGGCTAGTTATCGTTTGATTCCTTATGCTATATGGCCTGATCCTATGGACGATTGTGTGGTAGCCCTCGATTATCTTATCGAACACGCCGATGCATTAGGCATCGATGCATCAAAAATTGCGGTGTGGGGGTCTTCTGCAGGAGCGCACTTAGCTGGACTTTTAGCGGGTGGTGAAAGAGGTGCTCAGGCCGATAAAATTCGTGGTTATATTGATTTTTGTGCACCAGTTGCACTAGATAAGTATGTATCGGTATTGACTGGAGCTATGCGTGAAGTGTCTCCTGTTATGCAGCTACTTGGAGGCGATCATGATCAACTTAAAAAGTGGGCTCACGATGCTAGTATAAATCACACGGTTGATGCAACCTTTCCACCGACCCTGATTGTTCATGGCACTGCTGATGATACTGTTCCATTTGCCGAATCAGAGATGCTTCAGTCGAAGATACGAGCTGCTGGCGTGAAGGCGACCCTGGTGGCTCAGGATGGTGGCTTGCATCGAGTTGACGATACTGAGGTGGCGGATCAGGTGGTGTCGTTTATTCGAGACATCATGGCATAAAAAAGGTGGCCATCGGAATGGACACCTTTTTGAGAATTTGAGTACTTTGATATTTAATCGCTAGAACCGAGTGAAAGGAGGATGTTGATGACATACCAAAGAAGGAGAGCAATACTTGCAAATAGGCCTAGCGAGGCAGCAACATACTGATCTGTGCGGTAGTGGTGAATCATGTTACTGGTGTTGTAGAGGATAGAGACACCAGCAAAAATCACCATGATCGAAGAGAATAAGATTCCTAAATCAAATCCTGCAAAAATGGATACAGCAATGAATCCAAGAGCTACAAGTCCTCCAATTTTTAGGATACCACCAAGGAATGAGAAATCTTTTTTAGTAGTAAGGGCAATTAATGATAAACCTGCAAACAATGAGATCGTGATGAGCCCAGCTTTTCCAAGTAGTGCGACAGATGATTCAACTCCTAAGTAGTAGAAAACAACGAGGATAAGTGGAGTGAAGATGAGGGCTTGACCTGTAGTGTAAAGAGCTAAGCCAGCATATTGCATAGCCTTCGAAGTGCTACTCCTTGCCCATTTATCTGCGATCCAAGAAACTGCCATGAATGAGCCTAGGACTACTAACCAGCCGTAACCAGAGGTGTAAGTTAATACTTTTTCTGTATTTCCTGAACTAATTACAGCGCTGCAAAAAACGTATAGAAGTGCACAGAAGACTCCCAATGCACCAGCAAGGTGGAGATAAGTCTTTCTTATGAACGTGGCACGTGTGGCAACTGGCTGTGCAGCAACGACGTCTGGAGATGCGTATATGTTTTGGGATTGATTCATACTGTTGTTGTTTGAGTTAACGTAGCTAATCTAGTACATCTTTTTTAAAAATCAACCTAGTTCTTTTTTACATTTGCGTTGACAAATTTTGATCCTTGAAGTGTATTTGCAACGCACTTCGCAAAAGCCGGCGTGGCGGAATTGGTAGACGCGCTCGACTCAAAATCGAGTTCCTTGTGAGTATGGGTTCGAGTCCCATCGCCGGTATTTTTCTTTTTCAAAGCCCCTTCCATGTTGAAGG
This sequence comes from Herpochondria borealis, assembly GCA_032274145.1. Classification (NCBI taxonomy): domain Eukaryota; phylum Rhodophyta; class Florideophyceae; order Ceramiales; family Ceramiaceae; genus Herpochondria; species Herpochondria borealis. The sequence goes on along the minus strand of JAVCKV010233744.1, from coordinate 10,686 downwards.
GGTGCTTTAGTCTCTAATGCCCGCATTATTGTTGGCGATGTAATTAGTCCACTTGAGCGAGTTGTCGAAGGTAAGGAGTCAAATCATTGGTTTTAAATGACTCGTTCCCACGAGCGATGCTAGAAATGTATTCTGTTGCTTATCAAAATCCGGAGGAGGACTTTTGGACTACTCGAAGCATGAGCGGAGCTAGTCCGTCGTTGCCAACACTGACTTGTTGTCATTCTTGATTATCCGGGGACTGTCTGGCCACTGAGGAGTTCACCAGTCTCAAAGTCAAATTCAAACGGTTCATCAGGCGATATGCTTGAACTCAAGAGCCACGCCCTGCCGCGCAGTTTGCCGTCAGATAAGGAATCGAATTCAATTCCATCGTAGGAAATTCGTGGGCTGTTCCATATCAATGTGGCACCCTCGAACCGAGCGACGCACATGCTGTCGGTAAGTGCAAATGATCCGCTGTCATCAACGATCCACGAAACTCGTTCAACGGCGCTCTGTGGTAATACCTCATCAACAACCTGTCGAAGCTTCGACAAATCGAAACGGGTGTCGTCATCCGCAGCGAGTACAATATCAAGTAGCTTACGGGCATCATCACCATTAATCACACCCTTGCAGACTGCGAGATCATAGCCATCCGCCCATCGCCCTTGGTTCATCTCTTCGTCAACCAAGCGCTGAATCTTATGTGGAAATTTGTCGCCGAAGATCGACTCAAGCTGCACATCGATGATCTCGCTTTTCTTCATTTTCTGGCACAACGTCCTAGCATATCAAACCCTGACGGGAGAGCGATGGTAGTGACTGGGTTGAGGTAATAGTTGTCATGAAACTTAGCTAAAAAGACACATTTTGGGGTACTTACTGGTTTGTTAGCCATATTTTTGCTTTGGCCGTTTGACCTGGAAGGGGGCGAATAACTTCTTAAGTTCATCTGTAATTCTGGCATCATAGCGATAAACTTTATCTCCATCAAATATTTTAACTTCATCACAACCGTAACAAAATAAAACCGAGTAATTCTTATTACCAACTGACCAAGACACCGCGTAGTCAGGATGGAATCCTCCGCACTTCTTCTCACCAACAAATTGCGTAAAATTCTTAGAATCGGCAATCAACGCTTTCAATGCGGAAGAAGACTTCCCCTTGAGCTCAACTTTTGGGGTGTAGAACGGGTAGTCCGCTATCATTATTGTGTCTTTGCGATCCCTCTCAGTCTTCAGTAGCTCAGACTCAAACATCTGATGCGGCAACCCTTCATAAACGAAAATATGATCTGCTTGCTTGATCGACTCTCTAAGTTTGGCTGTGACATTTGGTTTGGGGTGATCGTCATCGACACCAGAGCAAGAAACCATGAGTGTCGTCATAATAGTTAGGATAATTGAGAGAGCTTTCATTTTTGGGCTAACGCTAAAGGCTATGCAAAGACTTATTGACACATGATTTAGTAATGGCATCAAGTCTCATCATCATTTTGTAATTGAGTTACTGATAAAACATCATCTGTTCCATCTAAATATTCAACTAAATAGTATTGTTCAGGTTCGAGTTGTTCTAATGAAATAATGCTACCTGCTGCTTTGCTACCTGTTTCACCCTTGATACGCACGGGATCATTGACATAGAAACACAGACCATAGCCATCTGTCCTCTCATAGAAGGCGTTACGAATCGTATCTGATACTCTGTTCATTATTTTTATGCTAACGTCGAGAGTAGGGATCTTATACCCCTATCTGACTCCGAAACTACAAACTCGATCACCAACCTGTCAACTCCAATAAAACCAACAATCGCCCACGGGTATATGATTCCTCTACTTCGTCTTGTTAGGTCATCTTAATTTACTCTTCGATATCATCCTCACAGTCTAAACTCTTCGTTGTATTGCCTTCGTGCCCTTTAGTCAAAAATCGAAAAATATGCTCAGAAAGGCCTAATCCCAATATTCCGAATAGAATACCGAAGATTACTTGGGGAGCTGGATGCATCCAAAATGCGGCACCTACATAAACAATAGCTATCACTATTAAGAGGCAGATGATTCTTGCGAAAATAGGGTTCATATTTATCCTAACAGTATTAATCACCTACAGTGATTTGATATTAAGAAGGGTTAGTTTTGTCCCAATGTGGGGAGCTTGTTTCGGTTTCATCTATCAGCAATAAAGGATAAATAGCAGGGGTGTCGATCTATTAATCGTGATAATATCATGCCACTTTAGTGATGATTTGCATATTTTCTCCATTTGATATCAAATGAAGAAGGAATCCGTATGTTACCCATACTGAATTCCTTACTTAACTTTGTTTTTGAGGGGGACTCCGTACACCTCGATTTCATGAAGCTTGATCCAGTGAGCGTACGATTTTGCAATAATTTTTATTTCATCTGCTACGATAGATTTTGGTAGTGAAATGTGAGTGATGTAGCACCCGGCGTAGTAATCTGTTGAAGGTCGTTGGATAAGTTTGACTGCGTCGTTAATTTCTTGAAATGGAGCTTTTTTTGACTCATGAAAGGTTTGCCATTTGTTATCACCTTCGCGATACAGCAAGCTATACTCACTGACATAGCTTTGTGGTATTGTCTTATCTTTCAAGTAGTGTCCACCATAGACTCCCCAGTTTATTATAATGTCATGTAAGGTGTGCTCATGATCGAGTACTTTTCCTTTTCTGCGGTTAAGATGGATGGTGTAGGAAAAGGAAGAGCTTCGAGGGTTTGCCTGACCTTGCCAATCTCCATCATTGATTTTAATAGCATCGCCGCTTCCCGTAGTGTCTTTGCCAAATGAGATATTTGATAGGCCTTTGAGCTTTCTATTTGTCGGTAACCCATACTTTTTAATCAAAATTTGTTCAAACCGCCTAGCTCTGACGACAATTTCTGGGTGGTTGGATGTTTCTGCTGATTGAATTATCTCAGCAAGTTCAGCATGGTCTAATTTCTCAATTTGAGACATTGTTCTCTTTCGTGCCGAAAATTTAGGATCGTTTAATGCTTTTAGCATTAGAGCTACCACTTCTTTATTAGCTGTTCGCTGAGGTGACTTGTCCAATGTGAATAATCCTGTGTCCTCTGGGCTGATAGTATTGTCTGCAAATGTGGAGCCAATACTGACTAGTAATAAAAAAAGGAGCGTGCTTATTTGTCGTAAAGCATACCTATTAGATGTGTTATGCTGCATCGCTTTTAATTTCATGGGTTGTTCGTTTAGAGTTTTAGATAAATTGTGGAATGTATTTCCTGAGTGCTATTGAGAGTTGTCGCACTAATCGTGACAACTAATGACAAATAGATTAACAAAGGCTGGGGAGTGATGTGTAAAAGGCTTGTAAATAAAGAGGTGTTGAATTTGAAACTTTAAATGGTATGAGATCCGCTTTGCCGGAGAAGGTTTTCTAATTGCGTTCAAAAACTCCCGATATCTAGGCCCATTGCTTAGTATGAATGCTCAATGTGAGCATGGTGTCGCGCTAGTTGGCAGATCTGTGGCTCCATCCGATTTTTCCTTCATTTTGTAATGGCAGAGATGGCGATAAGGGCTTAGCTTTGGAAAACTCAATACAACAACTATGACATCTTTACTTACATCAGCAATTTTATCGTACCTAGGTGCCGGAATGATAGCATTAATTATCGTGGGAGAACTTCTCGCGATGATCGTGATCATCGGCCTTTGGGTGATGGGGGTCTACAACAAGCTTGTAAAATCACGAAACCGCTACAAGAAGGCATTTGCTGACATTGATGTGCAGTTGAAGCGTCGTCACGACTTGATTCCTAACCTTGTGGAGACAGCTAAGGCATATATGTCTCATGAAAAGGAAACGCTCGAGGCTGTGATCTCAGCACGTAATGTGGCGACATCAGCACGTAAGGGTGCCAACATGAATGATTCATCTAGTATGACGAATTTAGCTGCTGCAGAATCAGGACTTGGTGGAGCATTGAGCCGCTTGATGATGGTGAGTGAGGCTTACCCAGATCTCAAAGCGGATCGTCAAATGAGCGAATTAAGCGAAGAGCTAACGCACACAGAAAATAAGGTGAGTTTTTCACGTCAGGCGTATAACCACGCCGTGACTGACTACAATGATTTCCGAGAAACATTCCCTTCGAATATCTTTGCGAATATGTTTAACTTTGGTGAGGCGATCTTATTTGAAGTCTCTAATGAGTCTGAGCGTGATGCAGTCGAGGTGAAGTTTTAATCCTGTATTATTTTGCTGCTGCTCTTAACGGAGCGGTGGCGAGGGTACACTATGAATTTCTACAAGTCACAGGACGAGGCACGCAAGAAGACAAAGCTTCTTGTGTTTTATTACATCCTAGCGATCGTTGCTACGGTCTTGTTCATGTATGCTTTGCTGAGCTTGGTCTACGTGCACGGGGTTGGTGGCGAGGGGGCGCAGTTTGATTTGAATGGTCAGCCTTTAGATTTTTGGCAGAAGTATTTGGATTTCTATCGTTTTATGGTGGTGAGTGGGGTGACGATTGCCGTCATTTTTATGGGGTCGGCCTATAAGAGTATGCAGGTTTCTGCAGGTGGAGGTGTAGTTGCGAGTTCGCTCGGTGGTCGGCTAGTTGATCCCAGTACCAATGACGCTGAAGAGAGGCAGCTACTTAATATTGTAGAAGAAATGGCGATCGCTTCCGGCGTGCCAGTTCCGCAGGTATGGGTGATAGATGCGGATAGTGGGATTAATGCTTTTGCTGCAGGCACAGAGCCGGGAAATGCCGTGATTGGGGTTACTCGTGGGACGATTCAGCGATTGAATAGAGCGGAGCTGCAAGGAGTAGTGGCACATGAGTTTTCGCACATCTTGAATGGCGATATGAAAATGAACATCCGCCTGATGTGCATGCTTCACGGCTTGTTATTACTTTCTATTATTGGTTATTCCTTGATGCGGATTAGTTTCTTTACTGGTAGCTCAAGAAATCGAAGCAAGGAAGGTGCAGGTATTGGAGCTGTATTGGTAGTTTCGGGGATTTGTATCATTGTTGTTGGTACTGTTGGTGCATTTTTTGCATCTTTGATTCAGGCCGCGATCTCTCGTCAGCGTGAGTACTTGGCTGATGCGTCAGCAGTGGAGTTCACGATGGACCCGAATGGCATTGCAGGGGCTTTGAAGAAAATTGGTGGTTGTGCATATCGTGGGAATGTTTCAGCTCCCGCTGCATCCGAGCTTGAGCATATGTTTTTTGCACCATCTGGGATGTTTAACTACGGTATGGCATCGCACCCACCGTTAGAGGAACGTATTGGATTGATCGAACCTGATTGGGATGGTGGATTTGAAGAGTCTTCGATTCGGGATGTTGAATCGAGTGTGAAGCTGCAGAAGGCCCAGAAACGTCCATCGAACCCATTAGATAACTTTGGAATGGGAGCTGTGGTCGCCGGAGCTATGCTCGATGGCCTGGGCGAGAGTTCACAAACGAATATTGGGCGTGGGCAGAAAGTTTTGAACGGGCTTGATGCATCATGGATTCAGGCGTGCCACGATAAGTATCAAGCTCAGTTATTGATCTATGGATTGTTATTAGCAGAAGACGGTAAGCTGAAGCAAAGTGAGGTGGGTCATTTGAAAAATGCGATTGGCCAGCAAATGACAGATTTGGCATTGGGCTGGCAATCGGCTTTAATGGAGATCCATTCATCTAAAAAAATTGCTTTAATTGATGTTGCGATTCCGACCCTACGACAGCTTTCTTCGCTAGAATATGATCGCTTTATTGAGTTAACTCAATGGTTGATCCGTAGTGATAGTAATGTCGATTTGTTTGAGTTTATGTTGCAGAAGATGTTACAACGCCACTTGGATGCCCATTTCAAAGGTCAGAGACGTATCACGATGAAGCATCGTTCACTTGGTACGCTCAACCATCCAACTAATATAGTAATCTCGACTTTGGCGGGAGTCGGAGCAAAAAGTGAGCAAGCATTACATGAAGCCTATGCTGCAGCAACTGAGCTATTACAAGAATATGGCTGTCCGAAATCTCACATATTACCGCCAGATCAATGTGGTATAGCCAGGATCGATGAAGCCCTGGCAGAGGTCGAATGTGCAACTCCAATGGTGAAAAAGCAATTTTTGCTAGTTTGCGGTAAAGTCGTCATGCTCGATGGCGAGGTGACCAGTAGAGAAGCTGAGCTACTTAGAGCGACTGCCGATGCGATTGGCTGTCCGATCCCTCCGTTTGTAGACATGGTGTAAGGGCTGTGGTATCACAATGACCGGAATTCCGTTGATTTCGGTGTAAAGCATTTCACAGCACACGACAAAAATTACCAGAGTGTTGTTTTTGACAGAATTTACAAAATTTACAGAATTACTCCCTCTAATTCAGCTCAACCAGAGTAGCTCTGGTCTCAACCCCAAGCTCTAAATCCAAAAATCGAAGCGAATTTTGTCAATTATGCAAATTTTGTCAATTCTGTTGGGCCCCGCAGGCAGCATCCCGAACTAATTTCGGAGTTCCCTCTTTTTATCGTGTAGTGTGATAACATTTATACGAATTCATTGAGGTCTCAACTACGTCACATTGATGCACCAGCAAAAGGTTAGTGATAAGTTTTTGAGTGTGTTAGGAGATGTTTTTAAAAGAAATATGACATTAAGCAGTTCTGAATTCAGTCGGAACTTGTTATGTGTTGTTGAACAAGGTATAAGGATGAATGTGATAATATCTCATATTGCAGATTCTGGCGAAATTGCCACATCTTGATGAAGGATAAACAATAGATAACTTATGAAACCAATTGAAACTATTTTAGTCTGTGTAGACTACTCGGAGCCAAGTAAGGCAGCTCTACGTGAGGCAGCTCGTTTGGCCAATGCTAGATCAGCTCGTCTTGTATGCTTACATGTAATAGATCGCGACGTGATCAAGATTTTTGAAAATTCTCCAGATTTTGATAAGGAGAATATGATGGATATGACTTACCAGGGGCTCACTGGATTTATTCGTGAAGTTATTGGCGATGCTCATAATTTACATGCAGAGGTGTGCGTTGGGAATCCTTATCAAGAGGTGATTCGCGTGGTTCACTCTGAAGATCCCAGCTTACTAATCTTAGGTGAGAATGGTTATACCAGTGGGCGGGCAAACCGTGTAGGTGTGTTAGCCACCAAATGTGTCAGACGTGCCCCGGTAGAGGTGATGTTGGTAAAGCGTGGCCAGGAATTGCCATTTAAGAGTATTGTGGCCTGCGTTGATTTTTCAGAAAACTCAGTGCGTGCTGCTCGTAAAGCGTGTGAAATTGCAACAATAGACGGAGCCCATGTCCACTTGGTACATGTGTATCGTTCAAATCTCTTCGGTGTAGGGCAGTTTGGTAGTTTTCAACTACCAGAATTTCCAGAGCAGGAGATTATCAGTCAGCATCAGATGAAGTTGACTGAATTGACTGTTTCATTGGCCAAAGATTTTCCGGAAGTGGAAATATCGTCCATATTACATTCCTACATGAGTGCATCTCATGGAATTAAGGAAGAGCTTGAAAAGGTAAATGCTGATTTGGCTGTTTTGGGCACCAATGGAGCAAGTGGTCTCACAGGAATGCTACTTGGAACAACCGCGGAACGTTTGTTGCACGATTCGCCTTGTTCTGTTCTTACTGTTAAACCTGAAGGATTTAAGGAAAGGCTTTAGGTCAACAGAGGTGACTTAAGTGCCGAGGAGGCAAATTATCCTACAAACCAGCTTGCGGAGTGCTCCATGAGCTTTGTTGAACCATTGGTTGAATAGCCCACTATACAACCAATGGTTTGCCTTTTCTCATGAATAAGTCATCTCCGGATCTTGAGCGATGGGGTGTCGAGCAGGTAACATCGTTCTGAGAACCAAAAGAGTGGTATAAGAATCGCTTATCGGACCGCAGTGTAGGTCATACTCACTCAGCAGAAGGGCATATTTTTTATGACTAGGTCTTCACCGTTAAATGGTAATTTAACGAAGGAATCACTGGCGGTATATTGGGTTGATGAGAAAAAACAATGACGCTTTCCAGGTGGCTTTATACCCATTGAACAGTTATCTTAGATGCAATTGTTACAAGTTACGCTCGTTAATAGAGAGTGGCCATGACGCGGGGTACTAGTGCGGAGAAACTGTCGCGAAAAGTAAGATACTATTGCGAATGTATTTGATTTTTTTGGGTGGTCAAGACTGTCGACTTGATTTATGTAGTCACGCATCCAATAGACATTATGAGCAAGAGAGTTCTACTAACAACCACAAGTTTTCAAGACACACCGGGCAGCCATCAAGATCTGCTAAATTCCCAAGACTGGGATCTAGTGCGTGAGCGCGGGCCATTGAGTGAGGAGCGTATGCTCGAACTAGAAGGCGAGTTCGACGCCTTTTTATGTGGCGACGATGCACTCACTCCAGCGGTGATTGATAAGTTTCTGCCACGACTGCAGTGTATATCTAAGTATGGCATTGGTCTCGATAAGATTGACGTTGCCTACGCGACAGAGAAGAAGATTCCAGTTTTATTCACTCCAGGTGTGAATCACACCACTGTGGCTGAGCACGCAATTGGGTTTATGCTTTCACTTTCTAAGAAAATCCAATCCAACGCATGTGACGTGCGTGATGGTAAGTGGACAGCAGGCTGGAAAAAGCCAGTCGGTAACGAGATTATGGGCAAAACGCTAGGTATCATCGGGATGGGGCGAATCGGGAAAGAAGTTGCTATCCGTGCGAAGGCCTTTGGTATGGATGTTATTGCTTTCAACCGTACCTTCGATACAGAATTCGCCGCTGAGCATGGCATCCGCCAGGGATCTACTGCTCAAGAAGTGATCGAAGCTGCTGATATTATTTCTCTTCACTGTGCACTTACTCCTGATACTAAATTTTTAATTGATGCCGAACAAATCGAGCGGCTGAAAGATGGAGTGACTATTATTAATTGCGCTCGTGGCGAGGTGGTTCATTCTGCGGATGTTGCTTCTGCATTGGCAACTGGTAAGATTGCTGGATTTGCAGCTGATGTTTTGGATGCTGAGCCACCTGCTGCTGACCATCCGCTTTTGACTGCTCCTAACTCGATTATCACTGCACACATTGCGTCACGGACCCACGAGTCAGTGCAACGCCAAGCAAACCGATCGCTGAATAACCTTATCAACTTTTTCGAGGGTGGCGACGACATCCTCTGTGCAAATGGAGTCATCTAAACACTCTTCGAACCACCTTATATTTAAACTAACTAAATAATAATATGCTTAATATCAAATCAGCAGAATCCTGCCAATACGACCTCATCTCAATGGGTGAAGTCATGCTTCGCCTCGATCCGGGTGACGGCCGCGTCCGCACCACTCGCCAATTCCAAGCCTTCGAAGGCGGTGGCGAATACAATGTTGCACGTGGTATGCGCCGCTGCTTCGGAAAGCGTACTGCTGTGCTCACTGCATTTGTAGACAACGAAGTGGGCCGCCTCCTTGAAGACCTCGTGCTTCAAGGTGGAGTTGACACTCAATTCATCAAGTGGGCTGAGTTTGACGGACTTGGATCTGCAGCTCGTAATGGTCTGAACTTTACTGAGCGTGGCTTTGGCTGGCGTGCAGCTAAGGGGACATCAGATCGTGGTCATACAGCGGCATCTCAGCTGACTGTGGATGACTTCGATTTTGAACACATTTTCGGAACTCTCGGTGTGCGTTGGTTCCACACAGGTGGAATTTTTGCAGCACTTTCAGAAGGCAATGCAGAGCTGACTATTGAAGCCTGTAAGATTGCTAAGAAGTATGGAACGATGGTTTCTTATGATCTTAATTATCGACCATCATTGTGGAAATCTATCGGTGGTCTTGCCAAGGCACAGGAAGTGAACCGCGAAATCGCTCAGTATGTAGACGTGATGATAGGTAACGAAGAAGACTTCACCGCTTGCCTCGGCTTCGAGGTGGAGGGTGTGGATGAAGATAATATCACTGGTCTTCAACTTGATTCATTCAAGAAGATGATCGAGATGGCAGTCAAAGAGTTTCCTAATTTCAAAGCTACTGGCACTACTCTCCGTGAAGTGCATACGGCATCAGACAATGACTGGGGTGCACTGTGCTGGCATGACGGCGAGTTTTACCCTTCAGTGAATCGTGAACATTGTGAGATTTTCGACCGCGTTGGTGGTGGTGACTCATTTGCTTCTGGTTTGATCTATGGTTTTATGGAGTTCAATGATCCAGCGGTTGCTGTTGAGTATGGTGCAGCGCATGGATTACTTGCGATGACTACGCCTGGTGACACCACAATGGTGACTAAGGAAGAAGTAGCAAAGCTCGTCGGTGGTGGCTCTGCCCGAGTCGACCGTTAAGCTGCTCATTATACCATTCTGAGAAATAAAAAAGTGGTATTATTTAATCTGCCAGTTCAGGGAAACCTTGAGCTGGCATTTTTTGTGCCCAGCGGGCACGGTTAGCGGTGATCAGTGGCGAGTTGATGAAAGTAGAGTTTGATACAGCTTTGTGCTGAGCTAGCCGTTGATATCTAAAAGTAGAAAGTGAGCAGCTTGTTTGTTTATAACAAATCAGAAAACTTTCTGGTAAATTTATTTTGATGTAGGTTAGGTGATTTGGCTTCGCATGCTGTAGATGACGTTTCGGCATATTTACTCCAAATTCAGCGTTAATCATCGGTTGAGGAGC